>JAQBSW010010041.1:0-26027 GCA_029291075.1 Eudiplozoon nipponicum | reverse complement strand
CAGGTTGGTATAATGTACCGACTCGGAAACCATAGTGTTAGTACCATGTACATTTTCGGTATAATAATGTTGGTATCGGTTACTAACACAATATCCATAGTGCTGGTATCCTTTACAGACTCGGTATATATATATATTATATAGTGTGAGTTAGCGTTAAAGTCGCATTGTCGTTGACTATATGATGTTAGCTTCACTATTGCAGGTTTACACATTCGTCTTGGAGATTGTACCGTCCTATTATCCCATATTCTTGACAAAATATATAGTGGTTAAAGGGCGTAAAACTGGCTCCTACTGATGAGTCGCCAGTAAGCAAGAAACGAATGTGCATGAGATTATACTTTCCGTTCATGCTGCCATTGGTTTATCCTTCTGGTCACAACTGAACTAATTTGTTACTAGGTCCGCAACACCTAATACATACTTGCATATATATTAGTTCTCCGCAACAAACAGTATTTAGCCTTATTTATTGTTGCATAAATTGAAGTAAATCACGATACATAGCTATACATTGCGTGAAAACCTGCAACAATGGTATTGTGTGTGAATGTCCCCGATAACCTACGGGCAGCATTCCAGAAATTGAAACTTTTAGTCACAGACAGAAACTAACAGAAGATGTAAGGCCGACACGTTTTATTTCTGTTATTCACCCAACCGCGTTATTAATTGTTGCTACCGTTTTTTACTCTCGCGGTTTGGGTTTTTGGTTGATATAGGTGACGTATTATTCCCATTTACACCCGATTTCCCAATAAAATGCAGCACCGATATACAGATAAATACTACTAATGGCCGAACAATTACATCATATAGTGTGACCTACATCGAGTATTTCTGAAAACGTTTGCCGTCGCGGAATTGCCATATCATATGTATTAGATTCGTTGGCAGTGAAGACGACCTAAATTTATCAAGCAAGAGAAATGACTCATTTAAATTTGCTCATCTACGTGTAAGCGAAATTTTCAGAAGTTTTCAAAAGATTATAAATATTAAAATTGCAGGCAGAACTAGCAAAACGAGACGGACTACGGGGCACCCTATAGCAACCAAAAGCCCACCTACATCACCAATATGCAGACAAGCCAATAATAATGTTAGTGATTTGAACTTATGTGGTGTTTATGGTTCCATTAACGGAGTTACAATTCGTAACTGATATTCCTTAATCAATAGAAAGGATATCATTGACGAAGATGCCCAATGTATATGATTCACAATTCTTTAAATCAAGTTTGCGAGCTTGAAGTAAACACCAATCCCATTGTATTTAACCAGTCGTCGAACAACATAACAAAACTACCGCCAGCTGCAACGCACTGACGCGTTTCGACCTTCCATGATCATCATCAGAGTACGACGGCAAACTGACTATCGAGGATCAAACCGCAGTGAATATACATGTAAATGAAATGTCGATATGCGGCTCTCATGAACATAAACTGTTTGTAGCTTTCGCCACATATACATATATAGGAAATACAATTTAACAATAATTGATTGCGCGGGTGGTGGTAACAATTCTTTAAATCAAGTTTGCGAGCTTGAAGTAAACACCAATCCCATTGTATTTAACCAGATGTCGAACAACATAATAAAACTACCGCTTGACCTTAAATCCGTGTAAACCAGATATCGCCAGATGAAGAAAGCATTGCAAAAAAAGTCATGTTTCTATTAAACAAGGTGATTTCGTCTTTAACAATGCAAAATATGCGTGAGAACAGACACAATTGAAGTTCTCAAGATACTCGATCGGACATGGCGTTATAAATACCCTTAAAGACAAAGTTGCTCCTACCAAAACATTTTCCGACACCAACAATCAATAAACAAATACACCGATTTCATAGCATTTGTACATATTGGCGAGATTTTATCTGCATGATGACGCAATATCTAGTATGATTTAAAGGACATCTCCAAAGGCTGAAATCGCCGAAGTCCAACTCGCGTCTGCGTTTTGACGCAATCCACCAGCAAATTTTTAAAAGTATTAATGGTTTGCATGAGCACCAAACAACATTGCACGCAATTCAAACAAATATACTATTAAAATTGTCAACAGATGTATCTTACGAAGCCCTTGGTGCGACAAAAGGGCAATAAGTCAAAGGTTGACTATGCTTTACTGCATCTTAATCTAGAAAATGGAAAGCCTCAGTAGAGAAATATTTGACGAAAGAAAGAGAATTACTAGAATTACACAACTACTGTCTATAAACTGAACGATAATCCCTATGTCGTCCTTTCGAAATGTAGATAGACGATGTGTCGCTAGTGGAGATTTTTCACAAATGTTTTAAATGTTATGCACAAAGAGTAATTAATCAGGTGATCCACCTTAGTGATTTCAATTTTACCATTTGTCATGCGAAGCGTGATGGCCGATTGTTTACTTCGCATTTAAATAAATTGAATAGTTCAAGATATTGCCAAATTGTCGCTATGGCATCACATTCAGACTAAGCTACATAAAAAAATATATATCACATCACAGTGAGTTAATTCTTTTAAGCTGGGCAATGCGGATATCCTCGCATAAAAAATTGAAGGAAAGTACGTCAGCAAGATATGGCTGTCTGCATGCGGTATTTATTCAGAACCATAATTCGAGTTATCCTACTCTCAAATATACGAAAATATTATAACAAAAACTTTTGGTCTCGCCGACAATCTGAGAACATATTACTTAATGCTTTAAAGCTTTTTGCACATGTCAACTCACTAGTCTTTTGCTATACATACTCAGAATAAAGCCTTTTCGAGCTGCCTAACACTCGTTTCAAATTATCGATGTTGACATAAATACTTTTCCTACAGTACGTGGCTTCCGTTATGACATGACCATAAGCGAACGACATACAAGATGGCTTGAAGTAATACCACTAACTGGTCAGGATGCGGAGACCATTGCTTAGCCTTTTGCTTAACTAGGTGTCTTGCTTGGGTGCACCAGATGCACTAATCCTTTATTAAGATGTTAATTTCATGACACGCATTTTCTAGATAACTTTCAAACTTTGGAAGTCGATTTGCGAAAGAGATTTGCATTCAGTCCTCAAAGTAGCTGTTCAGTTGCAACTCGCGTGAAATCTGATTGGCTTACTGCCCTCCTAATGGGACCACTTGGCTCAAAATCTAGGTAACGTGTTAGTATTAAGATATCAGTTGTGAAATTCACATTCTGTCACAATCCGCAACTCTCTGCAGATCTGATGGGCTATTTTAAGGTTACTGATGGGCCACAAGCGACGGCAGTTACGCAGCAAATACAGCGTATTATAGACAGTTTGCAGCCGCAATTGACAAAAGAAAACCATCTTCCAGTTAAAATTTTCAAAACACTAGACACGTGAATTCAAGGTTTTGACCGAATTAATGTAGTTCAGTCAACGCTGAAATAAAATAATTTGAGCCTCATTAGATAATTAAGCAAGATACAAGTCTTTTGATTTTTACGACCATTAGGTAAACCGTCAACTGGTATGTTAGGGCATAAAAAACTAAGGAGTAAAACAGTAACTACTTCATAAAATACACGAGAAAAGGGAACAAGAACAAGTCCACATATTAGATATAAGCTTGACCTAGATTACGTCGATTTTGGCAACAGGTGATGTAGCGTCGTACACCGAGAGGCAAATTTCCATCAAGCTCCCTTAGAGAAATTTTAATTTATACATATATAAAATTATATTTTAGTGCGATAACTAAGTTCATTAGCCCTCATTGTGTTTACTTAAGCATAATGATAATTTCGTTGATTATTATATTTTCTAAAACAATCTTTTCCTTAAACAATAATTGATTGCGCGGGTGGTGGTAAAATTTCTTTAAATCAAGTTTGCGAGCTTAAAGTAAACACCAATCCCATTTTATTTAACCAGTCGTCAAACAACATAAAAAAACTACCGCGGTTTGATTCTCACTAGTCAGTTTGCCGTCGTACTCTGATGATGATCATGGAAGGTCGAAACGCGTCAGTACGTCGCGACTGGCGGTAGTTCTGTTATTTTGTTCGACGATTCGTAAAATACAATGGGATTGAATTTCAAACGTTCAGACCCCCTAACCTCCATAATACTGACAGTATTTTATAATTAAGTTTGAAAAGGAACAAACAGCTAATACATGTGGCAAAAGAAATTATTGCAACCGACATTTGAACACCATTTTGCTGAACTGGGGTGGTACGCTGTTCCTTTCCATGCATGCAATGCGGTTTGATCCTCGATAGTCAGTTTGCCGTCGTACTCTGATGATGATCATGGAAGGTCGAAACGCGCCAGTGCGTTGCGGCTGGCGGTAGTTTTGTTATGTTGTTCGACGACTGGCTAAATACAATGGGATTTGTGTTTACTTCAAGCTTGCAAACTTGATTTAAAAAATCTCTCTCCTATTATAAGTTACTTATTAAATTTCACGCACCTGAACATAGTCTCAGATTATCCATGTCGGTGGTTTATGCATTTTTGGCGTTAGATCAAATGGTACTTTGAAATATCTGGTGTAGATATCACCGTGTGTTTTCAATTTGGTAAATAGCTAAAGGTAAATCTACGTGAAGCGTCGGTTCTGGGGAATGGGTTCGTCAAATATATATAAATATATATAAAAAAATATATATATATATATATATATATAAATATATATATATATATATATATATATATATATATATATATATATATATACATATATACATCAGTAAATTATGAAAAAGTAGATATTAGTAACCACAAAATATATATTTATATATAAAGAAATAATGTAGTGATTTTTATTTATATTCTGGCAACATTATTTAAGCAATAATCTCTACTTTTTTTAAAAATGAAGTATAGCTGGACTTATATATTTTAAGAATTCGCGTCAACTATTGATCAAACGGCCACATAGAGTTTTCAAATTTCGGTAAAGTGAACATAAATTATAGAATGTTATAAAAAGCAATTAGGCAGGAGGTGTGAATGAATGTAGCTTATCTTTTCTTCGGTTATATACTTGTAAAATCCTTTAAAACAGTACGTCATTGAATATGGGTTCGATTGGGGTCACATGGATAATTCTAAAATCTGGTTCATTTTATTATTATTATTTTAAATATAGTGGCTAATACAATTGTTTGAAAGTCAATATTTTTGTCACAAATAGCAATCTATGAGAAAATAGAAACACTCAGTTTGGATGATCGAATAGATGAACAGGTAAAATAAAATATTCTCCTTAAATACACTGTTCAGCGAGCAAATTTTTTATAAATAATTAAACGGGTTTTTAAACAGTAAATATAAAAAATTATGTTGATTAAATTCAATATTGAATGGCATCTTGAGGAATTTTTAAATCCCCATTATTAGAATGATATTTAGAAAAAAGATTCAAACCATATATTTTCTGTCAAGTATAACGAAATGAAGGTAAAATTACAGTTTATAAAATACATTAAAACGGATTAATTTTAGCAATGTAACATAAATTATTTAGTCGTCACACCATGAGTAAATACATATGTAAATTAAATAAGATAGCTATGTTCAATAAAACGTAAAGCTTTGCATAATTCGCAAAATATAACAATGCAGTTGTAAACTAGACATACAGAGAAAAAATTATCAAAAAATTGTAATATAACACCTATAATGCATTATGAAGCCATCCGAATGTAAAATCCGAGAAAAAATTTTGCAGTTTTTGTAACGAGGGAATAATATTCAATTTTATATTGCGCACCTAGTAAAATATTAATTCAAACAAGACTAGAAGGATAAAGAAAATTCAGCAAAAATCAAAGGTGTAATTTTATGGGCACATTCGTTTCGTGTTTACTGGCGTCTCATCAGTAAAGGTAGCTATTACGTACTATACCCAATATATATATTGTTTTGAAATGCGAGCTTTAATAAAACTCTTTTTACCCTTCCTATGTGCAAAAACAAAAAGAAATTTTATCAGATACAAGAAACATTTCTTTCTCATTATCTCTCCAAGTATTTACTATTATAAACATATCTTTATATATAAATTGGAAAGCAAAAACAAGATAGAAATATGTGAACATGGAGAGAGTTGAAAACAACGGAAACCAATCAATTGTGTGGGTTAATGTCGATACCAAATATTATTTACTAATATACATGAGCAAGTTGTCGATCAACTTACGCAGGCCGATAGACCAGACGGTTAATTACTCGAATGAGTGAACAATGTTACTTAAACGCCTTTTTTAAATCAAATGATTAATACACGTCTGCAATTGCGCAACACATCGTCGAAACATAGCACGTGTGTTTCTCAGACGTAGCATTCAATATAATTACTATACGCAATAACAAAAGGTAGCTAGCCACATGCGAAGCCTTATAGTTAAACAAATTTAAACCGGATTTATGTAAGCAGAAAAAGCATGTTCAGGCTTTGCTTTCCAATTTAAATATAAAGATATGTTCATTAGTGGATACTTGAGGAGATAATGAGAAAGAAATTTTTTTTTATCTGATAAAATTTATTTTTGTTTTTGCACATGGGACGGATACAATGAAAAAAAAAATTTATATATATATATATATATATATATATATATGTATATATTCTTTATAATGTCCATGCCTTTTAATGTTACACAGTATATTTATAATTAGGAAGAAAGAACACATTAATAACAAAGTGGATAAAGGCCATTTATTTCGTGAATACTAATCATCTCTTATACAATCATACATATTTATACATTTTGGGTTTTCAATTGATTATGCTAGTGGTAACAAATCTGACTCGTTTTTACTTCTGTTTCTTGTTTTGGCTAGTTGGTAAGTGTGTATGCGTTTGTGTTTGTGTGTATGCGTGTTTGCATGTAAAGGTCATTCTTGCAGTATTGCAAAGTGATGCCTGAGATCTGGTCATTATTGTTTTGATGGCTTGAGAATTAACCATTTGTGCGCATTGTTCACTGTTACATGTACGAGTGCTACTTTTCCCAGTGTAGTTGATCGTTTCAGCTTGTTGCGCAAATTTAGAATTTTCACGTGGTAACAGCGCCAGTGTGGATTGCAATGTTAAACGCTCATATTGTTTGGAAACTTCTGTCACCGTATGCGCCTCTGTTATTTCCACTTCAGTTTGTTGCCAATCCGATTGTATGTTTGTTGATTCTAGTCGAGGGCCTGTTTGTTCGTGACTGGATACTAGTAGATTGTTGTTGAATTTTGTTATTCTTGGCCAGTCGATAGGAATATCATGTTGATGAAACTTTGAATATAAAAGGTCAGACACTTGTTGTTTTTTATAAGGGCTTCATAAATAATAGAAGATATATATATATATATATATATATATATATAGTTTTTACCTTCCGTTCATGATAAATTTGGATTTTCAATCTAGTCCTATCTGAACTAATGTGTCACCTGGTGCACAACACCTGATAAACAACTGCATTTATATATTAAATCTCCGCAACAAACAGCAAATAACCATTATATATGCAATTGAATGATGTCATGCTTAATGCGAAATAAGATATGTGATATCGTACAAGGCCAGAGTGTATAGATCTGGAGTAAAAGTTGTTCATAAGTAGTTGTAATTCTAAATTTTGTAGAAATTTATCATATCCTAAAATCCATATTTTGTTATCCGGTACCGATTCGGCAATCAAAGTGTTGGTGCCATGGTCTGACAAGGCAACTAATGTTTTGGTACCCTTTACATGTAGTAAGATGTTTTTGAAGTCACATTGTCGAAAACATTATATGACTTTATCACCACTAGATTTGGTAAACACTTTCGTATAGGAGACTTTACCGCCACATTATCCCACATACTTTGTCCTAATATATAGTCGGTACAGCGCTTCATAATTGCTCCTACTGATAAGTCAACAATAAGCAAAAAACAAATTTTAGCATGAGATTATAACTTTTGTTTATATATATCTATTAGATCTCCACAATAAAATTATATAACTTTTATATAAGAATAAACATTTTGCGTCTATTAAAATTTCCTCTAGAAAATAATCAACGTTCAACAATTAAATTGCACTGATGTTCGAACACATAAACATATTTCCATTAGCAAAATTCAAGTTATGAGCCTCTTCTCTCAGTCTATTTGGCAATTGATTGTAGATTTTATTACCAATTTGCACACAAATTTGAATGCTTCATATTACTTTTTTATTTTAAAGATATTTTCGGATGTGGAAAGCCTTTAATAATGCAAGTTATAGCTATATTTTCAAAGAAAAGCCTGCTTGAGTCAATTGTAGACCTATAGGCTAAAACGAAATGAATTCAAAGAATCTTATGTAGGAATGCTATTTCATCTGTATAGCTTCTATGCAATGTTTTATTTGTAGAATATCGTACCATATCACGGTTTTAAAACAATATATTTTTACGCCCTTGTTATAAAAAACTGACCCATTATGTATAAACAAAGTATTGTAGCATAGAAAAGATAATTCATTTAGTAGACGACATACAGAAGCAAGTTTAAAAACGCGAAAAATTGATGAATATTTGATTTATTGATGTATATTCTAATTTCTATGAACTGCGTAAGTCAAATGTATTCGAAAGTAAAGTTTTATCACGAATTAATATTATTCATTTGAAATTCAATACGTACAAATATGGGTATATATTATTTATTTATATTTATTTATTTATTTATTTATCTCCCTATATAATGGTCATTTCAGTCGAATTTTAAATATTACACTTTTTATAAGAAAGAGAGAACACACTTAATACCAAATTAAATAAAGGACGTTTTTTTCGGTAATAATCAAACGCACTTTAAAATCTTGCATTTAATTACATCATGGATTTTCATTTGATTGATTGTTTGACAACTATTCTGTTTTTTCAGACAAGTTGCCCCCAAATTAATCAAATCTAAACGCAGAATTTTTTTATATGAAATATTGTGGTGTTGTTGGTTATTCTCAAAACATATTGGCCATTTTCTACTTTATTATTACATGTGTTTGCTCTTCCTAAGTAAAAATGTAAGAAAAAACTTATTTTGGAATATCCTCATTAAGAACTTGACAAAGTTAATTCATTTGAACTTACACAACAACATAAATTAAAAGCGGTGTATACATGGATTTTCATTAGAATAAATCAAATTTTGATGAGTTTGCATTATACGAGTCGCGTGTACGAATGGCTTCAGATTGTATTTATTTATTCCACTTGTTTTCTACTCTTTTGACACATGGCCGTTCGCTTGGTGTCAGTCAATTCGAAGAATCAATAGTCATACACTGCGCAAGATCGTTTGTGATTAACAGAAGTACTGCAAAGCAAGAATTTCGCAAATAAAGCAATGGTCTCAATGGATGTAACGTCACTATTTTCAAACATTCCATAAACAAATAAAACAATGATTCTCCGAGACTTAATCTAAAAGGAATATTCGGATTGTAGGATGCATGTGAATGATATAAAAGCATTTATATGTGGACAGCACAGAAAACGCGTAATTACTTTTAACGTTAAGTATTACCGTCAGTTCAATAGTGTTGCCATGGAAAGTTGTGTAGCACCACTTTTTTCGTATGTATGTATACATCATTTAAAGCAAACCGGTCTACAGTACATGATTGAACAAATACAATATATAAAAGTCAAATAGGTGATCTACTGCTCTTTATTCAAAATGGTTTAAATTATGCAAAACCTTTACTTCGAGGCCAACAAAGCTGAACCATATACAAAATTTAAACTGGAGGAAGATAACGACATTCAATTGTTCGTCGAAAGCCATGACAGCCTCAAAAGTTGTATACATAAAAAATCTACGTTCATAGGACAGTGCGTTCTTTACATAAATAGCGTACAAAAATTTTAGAAAAAGAACCTGGTATATAACATGGCCATCCGAGTCAGCAAGATATATACCAAGCATACGGTCGAGGAAGATTTAGAGCATTTAAAAAAGATGTTTAAAATGAAATAGATTGTCCGGGCAAATTCACCCATAGTAACATGAGACTGCGTAATCGTAGAGGTTTACCTAAGCCTTTTGTTTCAAGGTTACCTTTCAGCTTACATAGTGAGTATAAAAATAAGCTGAATCACAAGAATATAATTTCTAATTATTTGAGTCAATTTTGCGAGCTTGTTATAAAAGCCAATACCATTGTATGCAACCATCGTTAAAATTTACATCAACGTAATATCGAATTTGACTGGCCGCCAATAAAGGATATCAGCACGCATACTCTGGAAATGAAACATTCAGTCTGCACCAATGTCAATCAATTTAATATTAGCCACCAATGAGGAAACTACAAAGTGAAGTGCAGAAGAGTTCAGTAAAGAAACGGATGCTTTTTAATCCAGGTTGCGATCTTGATATAAATACCTGATCCAGTATGTCAGTATAAAATTAGTATTGCATAGTTTGGAAAAGTAATTCATCCAGTAGACCAGTTTTGTTCTTATTGGGAACTCATCACATGCTGTTCAGAATTTGCCGGGGACAGGGCTCGAACCTGGGCACGTCTGCTTTGGAATCTTGTGCTCTAACCACTGAGCCACTCTGCCGCACACTACACACAATTTTCAGTTATATACTAAATTTTTTTGGTGAGACTTCCCTGTTTAGAGTATATATAGCATTACTTTAGCTATAAAATTCCAACCAACCATCCCCAATCTATAATTATAGAATAGATACTACGATACATAGGGAAATGGTATTGAAATAAACATTTATATAATTAAATGAACATTGGTTGCGCGGGCGGTGATAAAAATTAAATTTACTCAATGTTGCGTGGAAAAGTCAACTCATTATGTAAACCCGTTTCGTCATTATTTGTAACTCATCACGTACTGTCCAGAATTTGCCACAGACAGGGCTCGAACATGGACACGTCTGCTTCGAAAACATATGTGCTGAGAAGGAACAAACTACTGTGGAATTGGCTAGAAAAAGATGCTGTATAGTTACCAGAAAATACGACTAGCCGTTCATCCTAGGTACAGAACAAACAAAAAAGCAAACATATCTCACAATAATGAAATGTGCTCATTTTCCTCGAACACATGATTTGAAACTGAATGCAGCAGGTTGGCTCAGTGGTTGGTGCAACAGATTCTAAAGCAGACGTGTCTATGTTCGAGCCCTGTCTGCAGCAAATTCCGTACGATACGTGAACAATTCCCATAAAGGACGAAACAAGTCTACTGAATAAATTCCATTTTCGAAATTATGTAATACCTTGTTTTTACTGACAAATTTATGTTCATATTTTGTCAGGTTTTTATATCAAAATCACAGATCATAACCAGTAAACAAAGATGTGAAAGAGCCATTAAGCAAAGATGTGGTAGATCCGCATTTCCATTGGCTATCATGAATGATGTTGAAGCCTTCGGAAGAAAGAGATGAATACAAACCCAGCCCGATCGAAGACAAAATGTAAATGGAAATTGTGATTCATCGCACATTTGTGAAACTGTTAGTGCAACGCTACAACCCGCGTAGGCAAAACGCGGCATAGGAAAAAATGACATAACCAAACAAATTTAACATCTTGCCAATACAAAACTCGCACCGTCCACACGTGTCACAAATATGATACAACCTCTACCACTTTAAAATTTTCCATTTGAAAAAGCGTGAATGCTCCACTTCTAAATTTTAGTTTGTGTATAGTAAAGCTTAAACGTAATTAGTTTTTCTGCAAAACTATAACAAGATTATTCACAAATAAATTTAACTTCATCAATTCAGTGCATGTACTTGTATTCCAACTGAATATATATATATATATATATATATATATATATATATATATATATATATATATATATATATTTCATGTGGAATTTAAAATCAAATACAGAATGCACTAGAAAGTATAGCTTGAATACATAATCATTGAATTACAAAGAAAACAGACCACAAACTAAACGTTGGTTTCATATGGTTCTCATGGAAGCCCGAAATTATACGGAGCATATTCTAGCACAAACCTACTTTTTATGTCGGCCTTTCGGCCATCTAATCGCTAAGAATTTTACTTAGAAATATTTATTTGGCATCGCAGTAGCATGCGTGGGATTATTTTAAAAAAATCAGAATAAGTAAATCATCGAAATACGTATGGCTTTCTTGTTCACGAAGGCAGTAGCACTTATTTCTTCACGAAAGAATAATCAGTTTAATGAACATAACCGAAGTAGCCTGATGCACCAACATTAAACTGATTAAAATTAAAACTGTTGACTTTACTTCGATTAAAAGAAGTTAGTTTTCAGTTTTGAAGCGCTCAGTACTCGAAGCGTTTTGTCTACCATGTGTTGTTTGCTTGCAAGCAAATTTATTTTAATTTAACAAATACAGTTTCAAGCAAAGCCAATCTACCACTTACCAGCTATTATTCGCATTCTCTCTTCGGCACTGGTCGTATCCTCAGCCAGAATGACTTCCTCTGTCCAGAAAAAACGTGATTTAAATAAAGTTAAAAAAATTAGAGCGTCTAAAGCAGTTAAACAAATAAAGACTAACATACATATTAGCT
This sequence comes from Eudiplozoon nipponicum, assembly GCA_029291075.1. Classification (NCBI taxonomy): domain Eukaryota; kingdom Metazoa; phylum Platyhelminthes; class Monogenea; order Mazocraeidea; family Diplozoidae; genus Eudiplozoon; species Eudiplozoon nipponicum. The sequence continues at coordinate 13,471 of JAQBSW010010041.1, read as the reverse complement.
AACAAAAATTAGCTATTTGCTTTATTAAAAAAATTTTGAGATAAGCGTGTTTCTGAATTGTCCTCTACGCTTATATAAATAAAATTTTACATATAATAGTTGCCTGGCCTTCAGCAGTGTTGTCAATTTAAAAATCTCATAAAACTGATATTTTTAGCTAAACAGGTAACTCGACAGATTTATATGTTTCAGTTTAGTCAGGAAACCGTTCTCTTATGCCAATTTTGCTTTTGGTGTTCAGATTTTTTAAAATGTTATGGGAACAATCATGTTAAACATCAGTTAATATTTTAAACGTTTAGGGAATTGGGACAACACAAATAGTATACCTTATTGGAATTCAAATTCTGTGAATTAACAATGCTAGAACTTGGCACAGTATATGAGCGCTAACACTATTTTGCACGCGGTTAGGTACAAAGATTAATGTTGTATTTCGTTTAATTAACTCGGACAATCACATTCTCAAAACTAGCTAGATACAATTCTTATGGTCAAAAGACTCAGGCCAAATTAATGAATCCTATTTAATTTGCGCTAAAATAGGTCAAATGGTGAAATGAAGTCATAATTACATCGAATCAATCGCTCTTTTACACGAGCACATGCTTCCCCGATCGACGTTCATCAGCAAGCAAAACTTTTGCTTTAAATCAAATCCTTAAAAACTGAAAACAGATTTAATGGAACGGTGTTTAAGCAAAATACCACAGATAACATTGATTCATCGAAAGCTGCATAAAAATCGTACAGCCGACATTTAAAGTCAAATAAACTTACTATGAGGCTACCAAAGTGAGAGCCGCATATATTATTTTATATTAATTATATATATATATATATATATATATATATATATATATATATATATATATATATATATATATATATATATATATATAGGAAAATATGCAGTGCTACCTCAGTAATAAACAGTAACCCTTTAGAAGGAAGGAGGCATACTTATTGAGTAAATTATATTAAAGCTATTTTTTGGATGTATTTATGTTTGGCTACACGGATTTATTTCGATATAGTACACGTTAATCTATGTGAAATACAACACACACGCAGATGTAAATATATATCTTAATTAATTCATATTATAACTTATAATAAATAACGAAATTCTGTTATAAATAATATTTATTTACAAATGCCTTGTCTAATAGCACAAACCGTATAATATTAAAAATTTTTTATGCATTACAATCAATTACTTATACATTTTTGCTGTTATTCTTGTAATGTGAGCTGTGTGCCCTGTGAATATATAAATATACATATAAATTCACACAACCATATATATATATATATATATATATATATATATATATATATATATATATATATATATATTGATTTATGTCACGAATGATAGAATAGTAATCTATTTGATAGAGGAAATGAGTGATGGAATAGGCTAAAATAATTAAAATCCTATTGCATCATAAATTGTCTTATAATGAATTTGTATATGGATATTAATTAGCTTACATATTAATTTTTAGACATTGTTTATTACGTATTTCGTATCTAATACTAAATTAGTTCAAATAAGACCAAAAGAATAGACTTGTTTGCATGAACGAAAAGTATAATCTAGTGTACACATGCCTTACGCGGTTACGGGCATGTCTTCATTAGGAGTCGGCACCCCATCAAAAAGCCATTGTATATTCTTTGAAGAAATGTGGGATAGATCGACGATACAATTTAACTATTAGATGTTTTCTAAAAAATGAAGTGCAGAGCTATTGCTGGACAACGCATGCAAATGTTGAATGCGATGTTTTCAACAGGAGCCCAATAAGATTTATGAATATTCTGGCTATTACGAATAATCACGAAAACTCATATTTAAACATCTTAAGAATAAATAAACAAAACAATGGCTGTATTATCGGTAACTATTTATTGTACGAAATATTTATGTCATTTATTCTTTACTAACTCGATCAGCATAATATTAGAATTTTTAAAATAATCGTCATCTATATCCGTTATCTCATGTGAAATCACTTTTTGAAAGAATAAATTTGCTTTTAATATATCCTTCAGTGGGGCACGCAGTTTGCGTTATATAGTGTAGAATAAAACAGGCATAAAGCAAGCTCAATGAAAATGCGCGCAGTTTATATACTGGTCATTTTAATGATTTAGTTAATCTTTTCTAAACTTTCATTTGTATCTGTGTATTAACCGAGGTGAAAGCTTGCAACGCACGTTGTTCTATTGCGATACTTATGTCAGAAAACAACTCAAGACTGCGACCTAACAAATAAATGTTGTGAAAAAAAATAAGTGGTGGTAATCCGATAGGCCTGAGTTCTACTCGTCTAGGTTTCTCTTTAAAACACTCATGTCGTATTACCAAAATTTGTAGATTCTCTGCTAAAATTTCAATCTTACACGCATCCGGAGACCCAAAATAAATAATATGCTTTGCATAAGGAACTTACCGGCACGTTGTATCCAGTCCATGTATCCGTTGAACTCTTTTTCAGTTTGTTGTTGTCGACGAAGTTTCATAAACGCACGCCTCTTCTCCACTCGTTCACGTTCTTTTGCGAATTCCCTAAAATAAATTAATATTTTATTTGAATTTTATTATTTTGCATCGGTTATAAGCAAAAATAAACTTAGATATTGTGTGTTCACGTGCAAACGATTTAATTACGCTTTGCATGGCTAAGAAAAAATATTATAATGAAAAAATGCATTGATTATTCCTCTTAATCAATATGGATGTAATAATTTGATAAATAACATTATTACGGTGTTTGCGTTTGTACCAGGAAAGGCAAATAAAATGTATGATAATTTGGGCGGATATTCCGAACACATAAGAAACATAAGCAGGCGTAGATAGAAATTAGTTGCCAAATTAAAATCTAATTCTTAAACAAAAAACTTAAAATTTCGTCGATTCAGAAAACCGTGAAAGATAATTTATGCTTGCTCTATTCTGTGTTGATTATTATTCTGAAAATCCGCACTATTTTGACAAAGATTTTATGTATATTTTTGTATCAATTTTTAAAATACTTTCTTTATTTGTCTAACATTATTTATTAAAAGATCTCATGAATAAACATAAGATCATCCTCTTTTGTGTATCACCAATTTAAATCGAGGAACAAATTATGCATAAAATACCATTTTTGTTATAAAACAGCTCTATAAAACGATTTTCGTTATAACTCAATTTCACTACAAGGCCACTTGATTTATTGAATGTATTGAATATTTAAAAAAAAAAAATTAGGTTGCTGCTCAGTGAATAGTTCGGTTTGGACTGGTCAATTATTTCTAGATTGAATTAAAATGCAGCATATTTCTGCAGAAAATCAACGAATTGCTTATGAAAAACGCATTTCCAACCTGGCGCTTTACAAGATTGTTTTCAAAGCAAGAAAAAATGTTCCAAACAGCAGTAGCTGAGAGCTGCTACCTTCTTAATTTGCAGATAAAATAATAAAAGATTACTTCAATGACGGTTGCAATCTTGATATAAAAACCTGATCCATTATGTACAAATATATATATGAGTATCAACTAAGTATTGTATAATAAAGAAAAGACTACTCATCATGTAGGCCGTATCACCCTTACTGAAACTCGCCGCTGTCAGGTCTCAAACCTGGGCACATTTTTCTTCTGAATCTGTTATTCTAACCACTGAGCCAGCCGGCTAAATGATCCCGGACCTGATCTATATTCATCAAAAACAAATAATAATTTCTCTTTTAATGCTGGTTAGGAAGCCTTTTTATCATTAAATAAATTTCCACAGTTTTCTACTACGGTAAACAGCTTCGGAATAATTACATTCTCAGATCTTCAAACCGTTGAATACACATCACTGGCACGAATCGATTTCATATTTCAGGATTTATGATCAACATCATTATATCTTGGAGCACCATGTCAAAAAATGATACGCGATTGTGGAAAAATCATTCAACCTAACTCAATGTCATAGTTGTTAAAACTAATAGCTTAAGGCAATTATAAGGACAAATAGTGTAAATTTAATAACTTATTTCTAACACGCTTATAAGTACATACTTCCGTAAACCCAAATATATATACTTATATATATATATATATATATATATATATATATAAATATACCTGCACAGAAATTTATTGCGTAAGTGCTTGATATTGTTAGAATTCTCTAATAAATTCCTGTCTGTATACGGTATGTCAAATATGGCCAAGTGGTTAGATCATCAGATTCCCAGGTTCAAACCCTGACCGCGTCAAATTGTAGACAATACGTGAATAGTTTCCAATAAGGTCTAAAACGGTCTGTTAGATGATTTTCCTTTTCTACACTATACACTGCTTAGTTTGTATTGAGAAATGAATGTACATAATGGGTCGGGTTTTTATATCAAGATCGCGACCTTAGTTAAAGTAAATTTTATCATCACCCGCGCAACCAACTTTCGTTTAGTTATATAAAAACAAAGGATATTTGCACTTAACAAACGATAAACTGGGGAATTACATAGGTATACCTAAGTTTGTGTATGCGTGCCTCATCATGTGTATTTACCGCTATCAGAACTTTATTAAAATATTTATGTACTTAATTCTAATAACACGCGTTAATTTTCTAAATTTACTATATCACATAACAGAATTTTTAGTGCAGTTGAGTTTTAATGATGTACTGCAGTTGTTAACCGTATTGTAAAGACTTGATTTGTAATAACGCTTTTTCAGTGTAAAATATTTTTTCATTTTAAATTATCAATGTAACTTTATTTAGATTTTAAAATAAAAATAGACACTGATATATATATATATATATATATATATATTTGTATGTATATATATATATATATATGCTTAGCGAAACTGAATACTAAGAATATTCAGAATCGTAAAATATGGAGTCTAAACTAACAAACTTAGTAATCCGTCACACAGATAACAAAACATTATATCGTGAATAGTACAAAATAATTTAGAATTTGCGAGGTACATTCATGCGCTTTACAATAATGTTCATAATTTCAATTATAGCAAGATTTTGAAAATCTTTCTACAAATCCCGGCCAGGAATCGAATTCTATCACATTACACGAGGATGATTTAAGCTGCAGAATGGACAATTATAAAAAAATTAACTTTATTCTCCGTAACATCCGATTTATTTTGTTTAAATATCGCGAATTAACAACAATATTACATAAAAGATCACATAAGTATATGTACAACTATTGATTCGCGTATTTTATTGAAATAAATGTACGTCTTTAAATTGAATAATAATATAGTGAAACATCAATTGTTATTTGTGAACCCAAATATATTAAATTGCTTGGCCACGATTTTTGCAAATTGAGATCCTTGAATTTCTTTGAAATATTCGACCAACTTCTCCATATATATTGTAGGTTTTATATATTTTCAGAATGCTTTGTCAACTTGAAACGTACAACCTCTGTTTTGCTGAATCATAATTAGAATATTTATGGTTTAAATAATAAGAGATTTTCATATCAGAGACTAATTTTACTAAATGGATACAAAATCAAATTATATATTTAAAGTGAAGTAATTAATAATGTGGTTTAACCGTCAGACTCGAATTTGTAGTGTTTCTTGCTAAACATCCTAAGGGCAATGTAACATGCGTATTTTTGATAAAAGATTTATCTATAACGCATAAATCAGCTGAAGTTACTCATACATATTATTTTCAACAACAAAGTACACTCAGACAACACACTTATAATATAATAAAAATTAATAAAACAATATGGATTAAAATCTCTTCACGTTTCTGGGCAAATTTGGAAGATAATCATGCTTGTGTCTGTGGCCTTATCATTTTAAACTATTAAATCAAATTTGCAGACCACGGACAAACCTATATTCTCTTTTGTTACCCAGAAACAAAACATAGAGAATCCAGCGTCCATGTTGGAGTATAGAGAATGCGTGTGACTGGCGACTGTTTATTTATATGGTCCTATTGATGACAAAATGTATTTGTATTTTTCTCATGTTCGCGAACTTGATTTTAATGACATTATATGTGTTGGATATCGCTCTTTTCAATTCTCTATAAGCTAACAAACATTTTTGTTTAAATAATGGAAAAATTGCGGAATTGAATGTTTTAAAATTACCTGGTCAATATTTCGATTATCATAGGCTGGGTTCCGGGATTTTGTCCTTCGGAGATATTTCGGGTGCCTGTTTCGACATGCTTCTACAGTTCCATTTTTACTCATAATATGTAATGGCGCAATTGAGATTAACCTCACCTCATAGGGTGGGCAATCCAATAAATAAAATATATTCATAATTACCTCATGCAAATTTAAGTGAAAAAATTTAAATAAATGGATCATCCGCGTATAAAATTTCACTCAAACCACTATAATTATACTTAGGGCTAGTTTATATTAAAAAATTTTTTTTTCATTTCATTAGATAGACACATTCAAATATGTGAAAAGGTGTGCATATATAACTCAACATTATTCTGCTAAACATATAAATAATGCACATGTACATCCATCCAAATAAAAGTGTAATCAATATGTGTTATTTTGTCATTTGAAAACTTCAGACTAATTGCATCCTCATCATAGTAATCTACTTTTCCATCAAAGGGTTAAAAATTTGTAAATGCGGCGGCATTAATTGATATGGTTGGAAGGTTTTCTATATTCCGTCATGTAAACCCCGCAAATTTGCCCAAGAAATAATTTTATTCTTCCGAAAGTATGCGAAGTTAGAGTATTCCAAAATCTATGTACAAATTGGCGTTGCTCTTGCTAAATTTGTCCGGTGTGCTTGTTATGAAAATAAATTCTATGCTATAGGTTAATAGAGTTTTCTACACTCAAGTGCATAAAATGTACAAGGGAGTATATACCAACTACGTAAACGTTCTCAAGAGACCATTTTAATCTTTTGGAAATAGGAAAATCTAGGGAAATATTTCGAATTACAAAGTTAAAAGTACGTTAAAATTTGCATTGTTTGAATTGCATCAGCAAAGAAGTTTAAATATGTATACAAAATGAAGCTATTTCATAATTAATTTATTCTATTTGGATAAGCACAACTCACCCACTGAGTACACCCAAGACCAAATTGAGCATGAAAAAAGATCCGAGAATTATTAACGAGATGAAGTAAAACAAATTGAAACGATCGCCAACAGCTTCGTCCGTCTGGAATTGAATAAAAATGAAAAATTGTCAAATAAGGCAAATCTAACAATTATTATTTACCAATTAATAAATTACAAATAGTTAAAAGTATTTATAGAAAGCTGAACTGCTTGGTATATAAATTTCTTTTGTCCACAAATTTAATTATGATTTGGTGAAACCAGCATTCCGTAAATAAATGAATCCTCTCGCTGATTTAGTTAATTCTAATAATGGATTCGTTTGTTCAATTAATGGAAAACTTACCATAAGAGATATTAAGTGGATATTTATTTCACTAATCAGAAGCATCATTATTTTTACAAACGAAGTTTTATTGATGAAAGAAAGTGTTTGATAGCTCAGCTTGTTATTCTTGATTTCCTTAAACTTCACTAACAAAAACGTTAATCTATTCTTTTTCAACTATTATGTAAAAACATAAATCATCGTGTATATATTTTCAAAGTGTGGATTTAAAACATCACACGGCATTTGGTGAAAAAATGATGTTCCAAACATTTATTTAAATAGACTTTAATTTTCCATAAAAAGAAATACTAACTGTTAAAAAATATTAGAAAATGTGAGTTCAGAACTTTGCTTTCAGTTTTCTAATAAAAAAGAATAGCTAACTGATGCTTTATTAAAGACAGCTTTGCTTTCTGCACGTAAATTGATATTAATTTTGGCAGAAGTATAAGCCTTAAATCAATATGAGCAATATAGTTACAGAGATTTGAATAAAAATACAAATATAGTAGAAGTACAATTTTTAACTGAAAGAATAATCACATAATTTTAAAATGCCAATCCTTAACGCAAAAAATTGGAATTTAATTTCTTTTTCACACATTACTTACCTTCGTTAAATATGAGCATTGAAGGATAAATTTTAGTAATGACATCAGTAGTCAAATATATAACAGTTAAATACTGTTTGTTGCGGAGGACATATATATGCAAGTATGTATTAGGTGTTGCGAACTTAGTAACAAATTAATTCAGTTGTGACCAGAAGGATAAACCAAAGGCAGCATGAACGGAAAGTATAATCTCATGCACATTCGTTTCGTGCTTACTGGCGACTCATCAGTAGGAGCCGGTATTACGCCCTTTAACCACCATAATCAAGACCAGAGTGTATGGATTTACTGGAGTAAAAGGTGTTCTAAAAATTGTTGTAATTCTCAATTTCGGTGAACTATTGCATAAATTGATATCCATCATGTTGGTACCATGTTCCGACTCGGAAAGCATAGTGTTAGTACCATGTAACTTTTCGGTACAATAATGTTGGCATCGGTTACTAACACAATAGCCATAGTGTTAGTATTCTTTACAGACTCGGTATATATATTATATAGTGTGAGTTAGTGTTGAAGGCGCATTATCGTAGACTTTATATGATGTTAGCTTCACTATTGCAGGTTTACACATTCGTCTAGGAGACTGTACCTTCCTATTATCCCACATTCTTGACCAAAATATATAGTGTTTAAAGGGCGTAATACCGGATCCTACTGATGAGTCGCCAGTAAGCACGAAACAAATGTGCATGCGATTATACTTTCCGTTCCTGCTGCCTTTGGTTTAACCTTCTGGTCACAACTGAACTAATTTATTACTAGGTTTGCAACACCTAATACATACTTGCATACTGACATCAGTAGTCATTTGATTAAATGCATCTAAATACTAGCCTTTAATTTTCCTGAGCAGCCTTCTGACTGAATATTATCTTGATTAATTTTCTAGGGCCGTAAAGATACACATTCTTATCAAATAAAATTGCACATTCTACTCTAAAAAGTTTACATTGCAAAAAATCGTAATATTGGATAAATTTTAGATTTGAGTTTTTTATTAGAAAAAAGGATAAAAAATTCTAACTTTAAATACGGAGAAACCATTGCATTAATTACACACCAATTTCCAATAGCAATAGGATTCTAATATATAAAATAAGAAATTTCCTTTTATCGAAATACAAGAAACTATATATTTTAAATCACAGAAGGTTAAACATTACGATCAGTTAATATTCAATATCGTTTTAGTGAAGTAGGATAAATTTATTAGAAGTATAGCCGTTATTTACGGTTCCATGGAAATAAAATATATGCGAGATTCATACAATTTTTGTTTCAAAAACACGAAGTGATACAACCTGATACTTGCAAATCAATAAGCATACTGTTGAAATGAAGAATGAAAATGGGAACTTTAAAATTTTTGGACATTTTTGATTCTAATATATTTAATTGTAGCTCATGCTAAAAATTATTTTAAAATACTATTTTAAGAAATTCTTCACTCTTTAACATTATCATGATCGCTTTTTTTCCTTTTAGGGTTTTTTTAAAATAAGGGGAAACCTTGTTGATAACAAATATTTTAAATCTCTCTCCAGAGGACCTTATTCTGTCGATTACACTTTGTTATAATTACTGTGCATGAGGAGAATGTCCTTTAATATTGTTTATTCTTTATGCATCATTAGAACCTATTCTTATTATGATGCAATTTATATGATTTAGCTTGTGTTGAGAAACATTATTGAACTTTCTTTCAATGTTTTTTGCTTTTATTGCAGATTTGTGATCAGGGTTTTATGCCGTACTATCAGTTAATCACCTTTGGCGCTTTTGTGAATAAATCTGCTTATAACTTCTATTTTTACCTAGTCAAAATCCGTAAACAAAAATTGACAAATATGCTCCTGATAACATTTTTAATATGACAATTTTTAAATTATATTGGTATTAGGTAACCAAAAATAAAAAATTTCTTAAATCTAAATCCTTAAAAGCATCATTGATAAGTTATATTTATTCAAACTGAAGAGTAAAAGTTCACATTTAATGTTATAATGTACTCGAAGGCATGATTTATATTTGGTACACTCCCAAAATCAATTACTTATAATTGCCAAAATACAAGATCAACAAATCTGAGACGCCTTCGACTTACCCTCAATACAGACTATGTTTATAGTTTTACTTCAAATGCTAAAATAATATTCTAATATTTATTCCAATTGAGTGAAAACTGACTACGCGGGAAGTGATAACAATGAATTATATAAAAGTTGCGATCTTGATATAAACACTTGCCTCTTTATGTATAAGAATTTATCAGCATAAACATGCTTTTTATCATGTAGAAAAAGAAATTCATCCAGTAGACCGGTTTCGTCCTTGTTGGGAACATATCACGTAATGTTCAGAATTTGTTTGTTTAATTATATTGAGGTTCAATTCAAAACAAATTCCAATGGTAACGTTGGATCTGTTCCATAATGACAGATTGAGGGTCGGTTGTTGGAAATTTAGGTCTAAGGGAATGCTATAGAGGCAAAGTATGGCTTAGTGGTTATTGCAAAGGATTCCTAAGAAGACTTTCCCAGGTTCTAGTCACGTCCGCTGCAAATGTTAGAAATAATTAATTGGTTCAAAATAAGGAGGAAACCGGTCTACTTGATGATATGTCTTTTATAATTTATTCACTGCTTAGTTTATACTGAAAAATTTCTGTAGTGGGACAGGTGTTTATATCAAGATCGTAATATGATTTAATTCATTTTTTCCAATTGCAGTTTTGGTATTTAAAAATAATTATAAAATTTGCTGCTATCTTTAAAGAACAAATTTACTAAACTATAAACTCGGCAATAAGAACAATTTTTTTCAGTTGGGAGAAAGACTAAAAAATTTCTTTATAATTCCCTTGATTTTCTGCTCTTTTGAAAGTGAGCATAGTATACTAATCTAATTTCTAGTAGAATTCGATACATAATTTAAATTTTATTTGTTTGATAAATTTATCTAATTAGGCAAAAATGAAACAAAACTGTGTCTAGAGGAAGCATATTTCTTGATGTCTAACACCATTTTAATTTTCCTGATGATTAGTTGCCTTTGTAGAAAAACTGTTCTTCGAATGCCTTTTAATTGTCTTTACAGTATTTCAACTTCAAACTGTAACGAATTTTGTGTGCATGTTTATATTGTCTCTCCATGCAATAAAATGTAGTGTATCCCATACGCATTATACATTTATCGTAGGCAAACTACTTTTTTTACCTGAGTATCTCCGTCAAAACATTGGAAACTGTAAACGTATGATAAAGCCCGTATTTTCTATGCTAAATCGTCATTAATATTAAGAATTCTGGCTTAAATTGACGATGATAGTTTAATATCGTCATTATTTCAACTAGCATACAATAAATTGATTGGCGAATTAAGAATAATAAACTAAAATGAAGTCCTATTGTTCGTAAAACGTCCCACACGCATATCATTGACAAAACATTTTTCAACTGCTAATTGAGAACCCCACTTGTACAAAGAAGTGAATTTTTAGAATTTTTCGCAGTGTGCAACATTATTTACTTAAAAATATGAATACTTCCATATTAAGGTAAGCTTCGTCATTTGGCTCACGGGTTTAAAGTGACTGTTTATAAATAATTAGGTACATGTCTGTACAGAATTTATATATTTTATATTGTCAATATTTGCAAAAAGATTTCGTCATTCATTTCTAAGATATGAAATTATTAATCTTATAATAAATTATTTTTTGTTTGTCCTTTCTTTCAGGTTGAAACCATTTTGCAATTCCAAAGATTATAAATTCTTAATAGGCGCCCCTGTTCTATATATATATATATATATATATATATATATATATATATATATATATATATATACAATCAATAGAAATTAAAACTCGCACGACGAATTTATTAAAATAAATATTGTTGTGATTAATTTGGAAAAGATCTTGATAAAAACATATTAAGCTTACACTTTATTGTAAAAAATGTAAGCTAAATTTACCGTCCTTTTACTAAATAATAAATAAATAAATAAAAGTGTTTTGATATGTCAGTATATATGCCATGTTATTTGCATTGACGAGTTATTAAATGTGATTTAACAATAATTGATTGCGCGGGTGGTGGTAACGATTCTTTAAATCAAGTTTGCGAGCTCGAAGTAAACACCAATCCCATTTATTTAACCAGTCAACGAACAACACAGCAAAACTACCGCCAGCAGCAACCCACTGATGCGTTTCTACCTTCCATGATCATTATCAGATTACGACGGCAAGCTGACTAGCGAGGATCAAACCGCAATGAATATATATGGAAATCAAATTTAGATATGCGTCTCTCACCTCTAGCATACATTGAACTTGACTGGAAATGTCGGCTGCACAATTTATATGCAGTCACGAACATTAACTGTTAGTAGCTTTCGCTACATATACATATATAGACAATACAATTTAACAATAATTGATTGCGCGGGTGGTGGTAACAATGCTTTAAATCAAGTTTGCGAGCTTGAAGTAAACACCAAATCCATTGTATTTAACAAGTCTTCGAACAACATAACAAAACTACGGCCAGCCGCAACGCACTGACGCGTTTCGATCTTCCATGATCATCATCAGAGTACGACGGCAAGCTGACTCATCGAGTATCAAACCGCATTGAATATGTATGGAAATCAAATTTAGATATGCGGCTCTCACCTCTAGCAGTCTCGCATACATTGAACTTGACTGGAAATGTCGGCTAGCACAATTTCTATGCAGTGACTTGAACATTAACTGTTTGCAGCTTTCGCCACATATACATATATAGACAATACACTTCTAACAATAATTGATTGCTGCGGGTGTGGTGGTAACAATGCTTTAAATCAAGTTTGGCGAGCTTGAAGTAAACACCAACCCCATTGTATTTAACCAGTCTACGAACAACATAACAAAACTACCGCCAGCTGCAACGCACTGACGCGTTTCGACCTTCCATGATCATCATCAGAGTACGACGGCAAACTGACTATCGAGGATCAAACCGCATTGAATATATATGGAAATCAAATTTAGATATGCGGCTCTCACCTCTAGCAGTCTTGCATACATTGAACTTGACTGGAAATGTCGGCTGCACAATTTCTATGCAGTCACGAACATTAACTGTTTGCAGCCTTCGCCACATATAAACATATAAGCAATACAATAAAACAATAATTGATTGCGCGGTGGTGGTAACAATTATTTAATTCAAGTTTGCGAGCTTGAAGTAAACACCAATCCCATTGTATTTAACCGGTCGTCGAACAACATAACCAAAACTACCGCCAGCCGCAACGCACTGGCGCGTTTCGACCTTCCATGATCATCATCAGAGTACGACGGCAAACTGACTATCGAGGATCAAACCGCATTGAATATATATGGAAATCAAATTTAGATATGCG
>JAQBSW010010040.1:0-26028 GCA_029291075.1 Eudiplozoon nipponicum | reverse complement strand
TAATTCCTTCGACCCAATCATTCTATTAATTATAGTCTTAACTTGTCCTTGTAACTTACCAGATGGATCTTTATTTATTTTATTACAGACCTCGAATTTTTTTAATTGTTCATACACTTTCAATTCATAATCTGACCGGTTCATAAGTACCGTTGCACCACCTTTATCCGCCTTGAGGCATATTACTTTATTGGATAATTATTCTGCTCTTAAGCGTTTTAGATCATAACTCTGCTTGCATCTCACCTCTTTATGCTCGAGCACCGTCTTTGGACACATCCAATTCAATACGTAGTCTTATCTATTGATCTAAGGGTGCAGAACCTGGGCAATCTTTACTGCTAATGTACATGTATATATATCTCTATATCCATAGGTACGTATATCTATATAGGGATCTATATAGGCTTAGTGATGTTAGTCTCACACTGTTGCTTATAGTCATATGTATTTTGGTCTATCCATATGAGATCCATATATGTAGATAGATATATAACTGAATTACGTTTAGGCACATGAGCAAATATTCTTATGCAATTATTTCTATGAGTTGATTAACTTCGCATTGTGCTTACGATTAGTTTTTTGAAAAACGTTAGTTGTCCAGACTATCTCTATCTTTCTCTCTTTAATCGTTCACCTAAGCGTCGCTATAACATTCACTCTCCATCCATCTACGTAACTTGCTGCTCCATATTTGAACTAATTTGTTGCTATGTGCGCAATACCTCATACACCATTGTATACATTAGAGTTCCCGGCTTTAAATAAAATACAGTATATGATAGTCAAGGTTTTAGTTTTAGCATTTTTTAATTTTGATTACCGTGACATAGTAGCAATACAGTTATAACAAATAACAAAAGGTTCGATACTGTCTCTCTCCCCTAAAATATTCTGCATACGAGATGAGATGATGTATAGGTGAGGTAATGATTGGTCTGCTAATTATAAAAAGTTATATATTGAGTTTAGTTACTGAGACAAATTCTATGATTAAAATAGTGTTGAGTCAAATATATATAAATAGAATGGTTTTGGAACGAGGTTACCACATTTGCTTAAATCTGCTATTGTGATCAGTGTTGTGTTGCCTGATGATGGTGCTGGAAAGTAGGCACCGAAACGTTGCCAGTAAACAAAGATGTGATAGAACCGCATTTCCAGTTGAAGTAAAAATGAGTCAACTCGATCAAAGACAAAACAAAATTGGAAATTGTGAAAAATCGGATCTTTGTGTAACTGCCCGTGTACAGCTATTATCAGCTTGGTTAATTATAGGAACAAAATGCAAGTCTTATTCCGAGTCAAATATTTATTCATTGCATATACACATATATGCAATGCGCAAAAACAAACGGGCGCATCCAAGAATCCAAAACGACAAAATGACCCGCCACAACTTACTTGGAGAACTGTTCAGAGCGTGCTGTTTTTCTACAACCGACATGAAGTCGGGCGGTGCTCCAACTGCTCCAATAGAAGCTGTGGACTGATGATGGAAGTGTAAAGGAGGCTGGTGGTGAGGATGTGGTTGTTGCTGTGGCAAAGAAGATGAGAAGTTCGGCTGATGCTGATGAAAAGGCACGCCTGGCCGAGGTGGCATCGCGTTCCCAGTTCCTCTGGCATTACCAGTTGCACTGACCGGTGCTGTTGTAGTCGCACTTAACCAAATTGAAATGTAAACAAACAGATATTAAGGAGTATAATATTTTCTCGATACACATTAATAGAGTATGTTAGTTCAATGTTGTCACAGCCGTAAGGTGGGCTTATGTTTGTTTTTCTAACTCTCAATGCAAATATGGCACACGTCTCCAATATCACCTAACAAAAGAAGCCCAGCTCATTTGATGCGGACAGAGTTCCCAATAAGGACGTAACTGGTCTACTGGATGAATTGCCTTTTCTACACTATACAATTCTTAGTTTATACTGACATATGTAAGTAATTAATGGGTCAGGTGTTTATATCAAGACCGCAACCTTGATTACAATCATTGTTATCACCATCCGCGCAACCAATGTTCGTTTAATTATATAAATTTTCATTTCAATACCACTGCCCCATGTAGTGTGGTGTCTGTTCAGTAATGACAGATTGGGGATGGTTATTTGGAACTTTGGGTCTAAATGGATGCCATATGAGCTCCACCTAAAGGAAAAATAGACTAGCCAAGTTACATTAGTTAGTATATAATTGAAAATTTGCGTGCAGTGTAGTGTGCGGTAGCATGGCACGGTGGTTAGAGCACCAGATTCCGAAGCAGACGTGCCCAGGTTCGAGTCCAGTCCGCGGAAAATTCTGGCCAGTACATGATGAGTTCCCAATGAGGACGAAATCCGTCCCCTGTATGAATTGTCTTTTCTACACTATACAATTCTTAGTTTATACAGACATATGTAAGTAATTAATGCGCCAGGTGTGTATATCAAGAACGCAACCTTGATTATAATAAATAGTTGATGGAAAATCCAAACAAAAAACCTGTATCAAGTTATTGCTGAATTGCAACAGAACCCATGATAGCAGAAAAAACTAAGCAGCAGAAAGCCTATACATAAACCCACGCCGGTAAGGACCTCGTTTCTGAATAATTTTTGAAAAAATACTTCAGCCTAACAGATAGACGCAAGTAGATCATTAGGAAAACAAGAATACTTTGCAGAAGCTTACTCTTTGGCACTGCCCATCATAGTTGTCAAAGGTGCGCCAGAAGATCTTTTCATAGGACTGCAATTCTTACCCATAGCTTGCAACGTCGAGTCAGAGCCAATCGTAGGTGTCTGCATTTGACTGCGAACAGTTCCTGACTGGGAATCACCAGCACCAGAAGCTAAGCTGGCGGACGATTGCAGTCGAGGTCGCTTAGCTGAATCTTCTGAATTACTGCGATAAAACTGTCTACCAGAATCAGGTAGAGAACCTAAAGACGCAACTGCATCAGGTGGTGTATCAGAGGAACTTTCACGCTTCATCTTAGAGACTGGCATTTCGCTGTTGTTGTTAACTATTAAATCAGACAAAAATATGTAAGATTCTCCTAATTCATTTGTAATAAACTTTTTAAAATTTGAACTCATTCACTGCTAATACAAAATTTGGTTAAATTACCAGTTCAGATATACAACTTCACAAGATTCCACATAAGAGTATTTTAGTCTTTTATTAAGGCATCATCGCGTGAAATCGGCCGAAAGCCATAGTATCCTACGAGCTGACAAACACGATATCCTGAACAGCCACGGCGGCTAAAATTAAATGGGCCTGTACATCACAAGTGGCCTACAAACATCCATATTATACAAATAATATTTCCCAAGCTCTACATATACTACCAATATTTAAATTAAAACACTGATGGACAAAAACTACAGGAATAATACAGCAAACAATGGAAAATCTTGTTCCAATGTCATTTTCAGACAATCAGCTAATTGAAGGCTTAAAGAAGAAAGGACAAGTGAGAACCCATCAATTGAAGCCAAAAATTACATCACCTGAAAATGAGGAAAATTCAAGATTTTACCGACCTATGAGTGCTATCAATTGTCCCACACAAGAAAAATGTGGTCAAATTCACAACAAGAAGGACAGCACTGCGCAACCGAATGCATCTTTTAAGATTCATTAGAACAGTTGAGTCAATTCGGCTCAACAGATATAGATTTTGCTGTTGAGACTACGACACGAGGAATGTTCATGTTTATTTATCGCAATATCCATGTGCAAGAAACTAAACTAGAGCAGTTTAGAAAAAAGCTTGTTAATATGAGGACACTTACCTAGAATACAAACATGAGGCCACCTAGACCAGTGTTGTTCATAACAACATATATAGCAAAACTAAACTAAAATGGGGAACGTGAATAGCATTGACAAACATCACCGCTAGCAGCAAAGTTTTGCATTAATTCGTTGTAGGCATTAACGATACCAGAACTGCTTGCGTGAAAAGCACAAAACTATTCACCTTAATATTGAATAAATCTTTGCAATCCACCGAGTCAAGTGAACCATTGATTTCTTAAAGGACGTCTTTTGTTGAACTCCGATATCCATGTCGATCTTCAAGAATTTTCCTTAAGACAAACATATTATCTGTAAAACTTTATCCTGGCCGGAACACGGATTATTCTACCCTAGTACGTGACATACGCGAAGCGCTCAAATATCGTAAATTAATCGGAGCAAATTACCCTGATGCAAATGGAGTCAAACTTACGCTATGATGGTTATCATACAAATTACGATTGCCTTATTAAAGATGGGAATGATGATCGACTCATTACAATCAAGCTGCCCGGTCTCCTCGTTTCATATAGTACAAACCAGGTTAGTCAACGACCCACAAATCGCCAACATCATATTTGCGTCAGCTCGGAAGCAAATCAGAGGGACTTGCAGCTTTGCGACATTTAAGAGATACGATTGCATTTCGTATTTATAACTCTGAAGGTTGTTCGATGTTGGGGATCTACACTGTTAATACAAGCATACTTTCGAAAATCGGGTCTAATGTAGGTGCCCAAGAAAATTGAACATGAAGTATTCGGCTTATCTATTAAGAAGACAAATTTAAACGGTTCTATTGTTTCACTAACTTAGAAGTTTCTCGGGCCTGCTGCATCAATAAATTTGAGCAAACATCGACTATTACATAATGATAATGCTTATTCTAGCCATTCCGTCTTTCTGGCCGAAGGGGATTCGAGATCGATTTTTAGACTGCGCTTAAATTGGTGTCTTACAACTCTACGTGTATTATAACACGTCGAGCTACCAGGAAGTGAGCACCTAGTTTCTAGAATATCTATAGATTTTTCAGAGACGCGATGAATATTTCTACTACTGACCACAGTGTCACATGCAGTAGTAACTGCATTGCGCATCGTTGACTTTAAATTCGTCCACAGACAGTTCATAGTTTCAGCATAAAGACCAGTTAACTTCGACTTTAGAATATCTTAAGACTTTTGTTGGAAATACAGCTGATCGAGTTTGCTTACATCTATTTGAGATTTATTCTTATTTATTTTTCAGCGAAATTTGAGTGCGAATTCACAACGCAAAAGTGCATTGGGCAAGTCGACATGGTTTATTTTAGTCCATAGTTGTGCCGGGCTGTAGGGTTCCACGTGGCCCAACGCATTACACTAGATACAATCTCTGCTCCGCGCAGCTATCCAACAGTCGTCCACCATGATCTCTGTGAACTGATATCACTTATAACCAAGACTACGTTTAGAACTCGTGCTCTATATAGAATTAAACGAGTCATTGCTGTCGCATGTGTTGCATTGGGTGGGAACATATTAAGATACAACGAAAAGGCAACGTTGTTTAAATTTTCTGGCATTGTTTTTAAGCCTACCACTCGGCGTCTACTGTCATCAGGGATGAATTCAGTTGCGCAGGCTTTACCTCCTGAGCTAAGCAAAATACCTACGTCCCATTGTCCGGCTCCGTCGAACCAGATTTTATAAGCCAACAACGCGCAGAAAAACATGGTACACACAGTTCTCTTATCCTCGCAGGGTCCTGCATTTTCGGCACGGATACGCAACATAAATCGATTTCTAATATAACCAACACACGTGTAAAATATTTTTGGTATCCAATTTTTGACAACATTCCTACATCACACGCGTTTGCGTTAAACATAATCTAAGTTTAATGAATGGTAGATAACTTGAATTATTTTTATATTCAGCAATCTGATAAGGGCAGTTACACAAAGATCCGATTTGTCACTATTTCCAATTTTGTTTTGTCTTTGATCGGGTTGACTCATTTTTACTTCAATTGGAAATGCGGTTCTATCATATCTTTGTTTACTGGCGACGTTTCGGTGCCTACTTTCCAGCACCATCATCAGGCAACACAACACTGATCACAATAGCAGATTTAAGCAAATGTGGCAACCTCGTTCCAAAACCATTCTATTTATATATATTTGACTCAACACTATTTTAATCATAGAATTTGTCTCAGTAACTAAACTCAATATATAACTTTTTTATAATTAGCAGACCAATCATTACCTCACCTATACCTCATCTCATCTCGTATGCAGAATATTTTAGGGAGAGAGAGAGTATCGAACCTTTTGTTATTTGTTATAACTGTATTGCTACTATGTCACGGTAATCAAAATTTAAAAATGCTAAAACTAAAACCTTGACTATCATATACTGTATTTTATTTAAAGCCGGGAACTCTAATGTATACAATGGTGTGTGAGGTATTGCGAACATAGCAACAAATTAGTTCAAATATGGAGCAGCAAGTAACGTAGATGGATGGAGAGTGAATGCTATATCGACGCTTAGGTGAACGATTAGAGAGAAAGATAGAGTCAACCCGATCAAAGACAAAACAAAATTGGAAATAGTGACAAATCGGATCTTTGTGTAACTGCCCGTGTACAGCTATTACCCGCGTACGCAAAACGCGGCATTGATAACCTGAATGCTTACACACCGCAAAATATTGAGTTCAAAATCTGATAAGAGGTTCAGTGTCATTATCGAAGTCCACCATATTCATAACATCTTAAAAGCGTTATTGTTAGATTAAGAGAAAAGAGAAGGTAAAAACGTTTTACTTTTACTTTACTGCGGCTGACTCGTTTTGGAGGATAAGCCGGCTCCATGTGACATTTCATGGAGTTTCTTGGGAATTTGGTACAAGTGGTGTCCCCTCACCACTCGGCTTTTTGATCGAGGACGCACCTCTAGCCTTTGCACATCCAAGCGCAGTCTGCAAGGCAGCAGTAAGTTGCATGGTTGCCGGTGGCTGTTGAGAGCTCATTCGCCATTCGGAAGTACGGGGTACTGTCCAGGAGTCCATGTAATCCTGTGGCTGTTGAACCCTTTTGTGGCGGGGAACACACGCCGAGTCATGGTGCCGTCGTCGGGCTCATGTGGTATTTTATAGGAGATCCGATTGCCGGTCGGAAATCCACCACGCCCTGGTGACACCACCGCCATAGCCCCATTAGCCCATGTACGATAGGCCATCGAGACATGGTTGACACCGTCGTAAAAGACAGAATAAAAAACGAAAATGTCTAAATCAGCCTGATTTCGCTTGTCCACTCCGCACAACTCAGCAGATAATGCGACTCCATTTATCCTTCGAGACGGCCAATGCCTGATATGTTTTTCATAGTTTCTATTGTTCATAAGCATATGCTGGTTTTTAAAATAACACAAGGTCGCAATGAAAGATGACTCCTGTTTTTATTTCAATTCTAAAACATAAAATGGCAAAAGAATAGAAATAGTAAGTCTAAATGAAATTATATTTTCATTCTTAATTGTTTCTTATTGTAAAAATTTAATTTTTTTCGAAATATGATGAAATTGCAGTGATCAACCGAACAACTTTGATCGTCACGCTTTATGGACAAAAGCCTTATTATAGGCTATTAGGTAATTACAAATTACGTAGCACGATGGCCAACGAAAAAGAAATAATGCAAAACCGCCATTGGCTCTCTGTGTCAGCAGTGGCAACACTATATGATTTTGCAGCCTCTTGCAATGCAATTAAGCACTTCGTCACTTAGCATATCTCATAAGCCAATAAATTCAAAAGCATTTTCGTCAAATCCAGTTTCTAATATCCTTTGAAATTTTGCGGAGTACCAGCTTCGTATGTCGTAAGGCCGCGATTTGAAATATAACCATTTGTACAATAAGATAGGTGCATCAAGAATGTTCAATTTACATTCACTAATAGTATACACTCCTCATTCCCCACACCAATAATTCAAATTGAAATTCTCCTTAACAAATGCACCAATGATATTCAATTTAAAGTAATCGACAATAGTCAATCTTCATTCAATATACCAACAAGTCGCCTTAAAATTCTGCTCAACAAGTGTACAGAGGATTTTTAATATAAAATTCATCGATGATAGCTACTCTTAAATACCTATGCCTACAAGTCATCTCAACAGATGCACCATGGTTGTTCGTATAACCTTAAACGATCATTTCACAAAAATCAATGCAATGCCGAATGGAAGAGCGTGCAGCAGAGGTTCAAAATTTTATATGAACAAATCAAAACTGCAACCGATATTTCAAGGATATTACAATATATAATCGAGTTAAGTCAATGATATTTTTACAATCATTTAATATAGAAAGAATAGGTATGACTTAACATTTTAATAGTGTGGATCAACGTATGTAGTTTAATTGCGAGTGCAAGCCTTCATACTAAAACACAGGAAGATGATTTGTTAAATAGTAACGTATTGCAAGACATATGAACCGGACAGTATATCCATTGTCGGAACGCCAGTCCAACTTCGAAGATAGTCTGTTCGAAGGATATTTAATGTCAAGAGATATCGACGCTCGAAATAGATTTGTTAGCAAACAAGTATCTCCAGAAACATTTCAGCGAACGCGACCAATAGACAATACCAACAACAACGATAACTACAGCTTTAATAATAATAATAGAGCAGTGAAACAACACTCAACCAAAGAATTCCATGTTAACTTATTTTTAAATTTATGACGCGCTTTCTAAAACACCTACTTGACACATAAAAAGCTGTGATTCTTCGGATGTCTAAACAAAACTGATTTTTAAATCAAAACACCTGTTAGGGGAAAGTAGAAACTTCCCTTAATCGAATATTCTAATATTATATATTTATACAAATATATTATCTATTTAAATAGCTATGTAGCTACGATTGGTGGAGTACTACATAAACGAATCCAAGATCATTTTTTAATAAACTCAGCTGACAAAAGAGAAAAATTGTAGGTGCTTGAAGTTCAAATGACCCATTGTATTGCTAATAGATACACACATATATATATATATATATATATATATAGAGATATATATAGATATTTATAAAATATGTGGGAAGAGCCCACATGGTTGCTTACATGCTTATCCATATATGCATAAGATATAAAAATATTGCTAATTATATATATATAGTAAAGTTAAAGTATATACGTATATATTTATTTATTTATATATATGCATAGATATGTCAATTGTTTGGACACAGATATTTAAATGGAAAAATAAATTTGTACAGAACATGAGCATAAATTTGTAACTGGCTGAGATACGATGCGTTAGTGTAGGCTCCGTATTCGGTCTTGTACAAACGATAGAATAATACTAGATTCTTTCAACAGTCTTATTAACCTTTCTCTCTTTAACCTATTGCAAACAGGATGGGATTAGGTAAACTGGGGTATTTGAGGATTACTGCAATATTGAAATCAAAGATTTTGTTGATCCTTATGCGCGTCCGGAACAGCTATTAAAAATAGAGACATCATGGATAGGCGTGTATGTCAATCCACACGGTTTGCTTATTCTATAAATGTCACTTTAGTGGAGTACACGTATGTGTATATAGGTGGTCGTGTATGGGGAGGGTGTGTATAAATTTGAGTATTAGAGATTAGGCATGAAGACCGGATATTAGGGCAGACAATAAAACATACTTTAGGAATTAAAATAAATATAAATAGATCTTTCTTGAATGAGGATACCACATTTGCCAGAAGTAGTTTCTTTCCTGCACGTGTGGTGTCACCCCTGAAGATAGGACTGAAAATAAGGTCTCGAAAATTAGGAAAAAGAGTGGAAAATCGTGTTACAACATCACTTTCAGACAAGCAGCTGATGGAGGGCTTCAAAAAGAAGGGACAAGTGAGAACCCTTCAATCAAGACCAATAATCGGTGCACCTGGAAATATACAGGATTCAAGAATTTACCAACCTACAAGTGCTATCAATTGTCCCGCACAAGAAAAATGCGGTCAAATACACAACAAGAAGAACAGCACTGAGAAACAAAATTCGACAAGTATCTCAACAGCTAAAATCTCTTTACAGAAATTAGAAAAATCACACTCAACGCATGAAATGAAAAGGACCAATGCATTTCGGAAGATATCATTTGCAGCATCCCTTTTTTCAGGTTACCAGAAAAATTAAATTTGAACATAAAGGCAATACAAACTGGTGAATTCTCTGAACGTGTGTGCCTCTATTTGTGTTTTTTCTTTGGTTTGTTGTTGTAAAAGATATGCTTGTTGCACAACCTAATCCCATTTGCTTTGCTAAATTTACTACATACATGTAATACTCTGTTTTAATTAGTATTACTAATTATATTTTTTTAAATAATACCTATATGCCTTGGTTTGGTGATATGAAAAACAAGGTGGGCAGATTTTGACACGGCAGAAACAGTTGAAATCACTTACATCCAAATTAGGAAGTATAGAACCCATACGTCTGCTAGGATGGGGTCCTCGTGCGCATCATAGTTCTTGGTTGGAAACCCATAGCGATAAGGCATCGAATCGAGCTCAATGGTGATTTTGTTGCAGGTGTCTAGTAGAATCATCTTCGTAACTTTCTTTTCTTCGTGAGCAAAGTTAGCTTCGAGGTTTGGCTTGTTTATGACGTGATACAGTGAAATCCGCAAGGAAGTTGTATTGCTGATGTTACCTTGCCCGAATGCTAACTTGGCCATAATGGTGTTGTGGAGAGGTTTAGTTTGCCTCATTTCTGTGAGTTATCCTGGTAAATTTACTCATAGTAGCTAGGTATTCCTTCTCTCTGCCCCCCCCCCTCTCTCTCTCTCTCTCGTAAATCTCTCTAAGAATTTGTCTAAAATATTTTTTGTGTTCATATATATATACTTTTTTCACTCTTTATGGTTATATGGCAGTGAAACATTAGTCACCTTTGACTTTTGTATGGCTGGACATGATGATTGTTGATATGAAATAAAGTGTGCAATTTTAACCTCATTATCTTAATTTTATGGGGACTTAATACTTATTCATGCGACAATAATGCAGAAGGATATCCGATCTGCAGAAGCAAAACAAACCATCAATTACTAGTTACGTGCGCTTTCTAGGCGCTGGCTACTACACTTACTTTACTTTACTGCGGCTGACTCCTTTTAGAGGATAAGCCGGCTCTATTTCATGGAGTTTCTTGGGAATTTGGTACAAGTGGTGTCCCCTCACCACTCGGTGGCTGGCTACTACACACTCCACCACGGAGTAATAAACGTTCATCAGATATAGTTAACACCGAACGAATTTAACAAAAGATTAATCCAAGCTAGCCACGCCTTCCTCCTAACGATGGTTACTTTTGGGCTATATTTACATCTACAACGTCATTGCAAAAGTTTCATAATAATAGTTATTGCTGGTATATTAATTTACAGCAACTTACGCATTGTATCTAATCCAGTCATAGGAGAATCAGCCTCAGTTTTAACAGCACACAATGGGGCAATTTCCCGTACCGAAGTATCTTTTAGCTGATCATTAGCAGACGGTATTTGAGCAGCAGTTTCATTGGAGTCACTTTTTTCATTGCAAGCGCTAGTCAGAGCTTCTACGTTCAACTTTTGTGAATTTTGTTGAAAACTATTCATTCTTTTAGAAACAGCATGGGTTAATTCAGCTTTAGCAGTAGCTATTCGTTGTTTTGTTCCTTCAGATACCATTGAGCGCAAAGAGCTCTGCAACTGACTAACCAATTCGGCTAAGCATTGCGCCTCCTGGCATACAATATCCAATTCAATATCGCCCTGCCCACCACTTAGCTGGTTCGATCCCGACAACAAAGTAGATGTTGTTCGAGGCCCACCACTAGGAAGAGTGCCGCTAAAGCAGTCCCCTGGAAGGTGAACCCAGGCCTCTAAACCGCTGAGATGTGCTTCAACTTGAGTAGTCTGCGCAAGAGCCTCCGTCATTGCCTTCATGAATGAAGTCATATCATACGTGACAGCACTAAAATTGATATCGATATTGGAAGATTTCAACAGAAAATTAAAAATATTCTTATGAAAAATTTCTATATTCCCACAATGTAATGAAGTTTGTTTAAGGTAATAAAAGTAGCCAATCAAGTAACCATAACAAAAAGCATCCGCACATAACACTATCTATTGCAGTATTAAATATTATTGCTTTCGTATGGACTGTCAACAAACGCCAGGCTGCTTATGCTTACGGAAAAGAATGGTTTAGATTAACAATTTTCCATTTTCTAGATGGTCTATCAAAAGAAAGCAAGGAGCACCTTCTTCTCTTCAAGACTGATTTACAGCAGCCAGTAGCTAAAATACTTTCCGCGCCTGACACGTTGCTCTCATTAAATCGCCAAACATTTAGGACTGCGCTAATTGCACAGTAAAACCAAACTAACGACTCGGTATGACATAGGATACCTGCATTCTAATAGTACTACCACTAGAGTCATGAACTTACCGTTAGTATCATGATTTACGTGATTTTACGAGTCGTTTTGTCAAATAGACGGCATTAACCAGCCGTCATATTTTGTCCTACCAGGTAGGCAAGTAAATGGAAACAAGAAAAGCACATTTTCTATCCCCCATTAAGAACAAACGATCTAGTATTCATTTGCATGGTCATACAGCAGTGAAGAGACAATGTAATGCTTTGATGTGGCAGCAGTTGTGTTGTCACGATTCTTGCTAAAGTTATTGCTAAAAAATCTATGGCCAGTAAGCCCGAAACAAATGTGCAGATTAGATTATACAATTCGTTCATGCTAACTTGGTTTTATGCCTCTTGTCCTATTTGAACTAATTTGTTACTAAATACACAACATCTAATAGTCACCAATAAAATTTTAAATTGGCAGTGAAACATAAATTATTGAATTCCATGCTATCTGTCTGTCTGAACTTCAAAAATAAAATCACTTTCTTGTATTGAGCTTAAGAGCGACGTACTTTTTCACTATTTCAGTAGGCACTTACATGATAATACTAATTGGTGCGTGATGTCTAGATAAATAGACTAAATTTAACCAAGCAGTGCTATAATTTCTTCTAATTTTACCTTGTCTTGCTTTAAATGAATTTTCTGTTCTTTATTATATTTCATATAAAATACGTGACATTGACATATACCTTAGTCTAAAAAATAATTATTTGTATTTAGTTTTCCTTTTGGTTACATTGTCTATTTTAAGTTCATCCATTAATGGATGGTAATCAAAAGTTTGTCGTCATCCTGAAAAATATGTAAATCTAGATAAATACACAACTCGCAAAAGTTATCTATTTATATATATTCATATATGCACGTATTCTTATGCAAGCTAGTTACACTTGTGTGCTTAGACTTCACTGAACTATACAACGAGAAGCGATTTCGCACGCCCTCTGTCATTCTTCTCTATTCGAATGAATTATTTTCGTGGAAAGGAACATATTGCAAACATTGGATTTTCTGCAGCATAACATGACAGATATTCATTTTTATTTGTGAACTGTAAAAAAACTAAGTCTTTCGTGTATGACTGTTGGAATAAGATAAAGTAAACTAAAAGTGTGAGTATTATCGACCGTTTTCTCGATAAATGTAAATATACTGGTTCATATACATATATATTAATTATGGTGTAGAATGGGCGTTTTCTGAAACATTTCTATCGATACTGAGATAGCACTAATTTTTTTCTATAAAAACTATAAATTCTTTATTGAAGCGGGTTTAGTTTGCATAACCGTTGATAAAAATGGGGACTCTCTATCGTCACATATTTACACATGGCCAATTAAATCATCAAATAACACCTACGGAAAAATCAATGCTTTCTAACTTCAGATTTGTTTGCAAATAGACTGTTGTAACTGCAGTTTGAGTACGTATAACAGTTAAAATTATAAAGCTATAAGACACCAAGAAGAAGAATCGCCATTATGACGCCAGCAACGGCAAAACAGAATGGAATTAGGTCACAAATTGATGGAAGATGTAGAATACATTTCAATACGCCGGTTTAGAAGGATAATGACAATAACAAGACACTCTACACAGACAAATGTATAATAAACTTCGTAAGATACAATCGCAACATATCATCGATTAAAACTTAAGCTTCACTATCGCATAACGTTGTAAATAGACGCGAGGTCGCTTATTTCAAGTTTTAGTGTATAATTTTCCTCCTATGAGACAGTCCGCTAACCAAAGCTGTCGAGCAAATTGTGACCGCTGCATTTGAATTTGAGGCGACAGTGGAAGCTGACATTTTTCATAACCTGCATGCTTTGATATATTCCATCAGTATATATATATATATATATATAATAGCATTGTTCCCAAGAAAGAACATTGTGGCGATTCAGATATTATTGACCAGCTTTGTCATCAGTAAAATTGCTTCGTACATAGACATTACTTTTAAAACTCTACCTTCTACACCATAACTAAGCAGAGTCTACTAAATCTGGTAAATAAATGGAATTTTATTTTTATGAAATAACGAAAAAAGATCATTCAGTCGTTTCCAGTTGAATTTCAATAATATAAATTAGTTAAGAGCACTGATTCATTATCATAATCATCATCATGTCCGGCCATACAAAAGTCAAAAATGACCAATTTTTCTCTGCCATATAACCATCAGGAGAGAAAAAATAATAAAACGTAATTTAGACAAATTATTAGTGAGATTTACGAGAGAGAGAGAGAGAGAGAAGAAAAACCTTGCTATTATGAGTATATTTATCAGGATAACTCACAGAAATGAGGCAAACTAAACCTCTCCACAACACCATTATGGCCAAGTAAGCTTTAGGCCAAGGCAACATCATCAATACAGCTTCCTTGCGAATTTTACTGTATCACAACATAAACAAACCAAATCTCGCAGCTAACTTTGCCATACTAAGAAAGGATATTTACCAAGATGATTCTACTAGACATCCGCAACAAGATCGCCACTGAGCTCGATTCGATGCCATGATGATAAACATGACAAGATCACACCAGTCGCAACCATATTGATTGCAATAAGTCTCACCACGTACAGACCAGACAACCAATCTAATTTGGTTGATGACGCAAAAAAGTTCTCCAAAGGAGCCTGATTGACCTAACAGAAATGTTTGTCTCGGCCTGGTAATCATTGCAAGAATAAGAGAAAAGGAACTTGTCCAGATTTAGTAAATTCATCATAAACATTGAACCATATTATTCATTTAATCTTTTAATGTAAGAGCTTCAAAGACGATATCAACCCGTAAGTGAAAATCCAAGACAATGGAGGAAAGAGGTCGATACCACATGAAAATGAAACCTAGCGAAGTATCAGCAGGACATGTAGAAATTCTTCCTGGAATAGTCGGCAAGAAACCGAAGAACGATGACTTAAACTATTTACGAGCATACATCTTAAAAATTAGGGTGTATTCAGAGGTCAATTAGCTCCCAATGTAAAAAAATTAATCAGTTTTATTTTTTGGCATTTGAAGTTACTTCAAGTTTCATAAATAAAGTTAAGTTTATAAAAACATTGGACATTTACGGAAATTCTTTGCCTAAATTGTCGACAGTTATGACTTTTCTTTGTTAACTCTAATATTCACACGTTTTATGTT
Source organism: Eudiplozoon nipponicum (assembly GCA_029291075.1). Lineage (NCBI taxonomy): Eukaryota > Metazoa > Platyhelminthes > Monogenea > Mazocraeidea > Diplozoidae > Eudiplozoon > Eudiplozoon nipponicum. The sequence goes on along the minus strand of JAQBSW010010040.1, from coordinate 10,576 downwards.
GTCGTCGCCAGATAGGCTCTTTCTTTGTTCGTCTACAACAATATCTGATTTCCCGTATATAAAGCTTTCATCGCTGAATGCCAATAATAAATTATTAAATTGTCCACAAATTGTTATTCCTAGTGATATCACAGGAAGGATCTCAAATTCGCCACAGGTAAATTGATTTGGTTTTTCGCTTTTAAGGTCATCACTTGCGCAAAGGTAAACTGCGGCAATCAGCTCCGCAGCAACCTTTAGCATTAATGGAGCTATCAGAACTTCGCTCGCCTACGATTCGCACCGTTGAGGAGAACATCGAAGAGCAACGGAAACACGATTTCCTCGCTGACCAACGGGGAATATAACAAGATCAATAAGTGCATTAGAAATAACTTTATCTTTAAAATCCAGGAAAAAGAGTAAATAACTTCCTTTACAGCGGTTCTAATTGAATTTATTGACAATTCTTAACAAATAACAGAAATTTAAAGCAAATTAAATAGAGTATAAGATCTAATGTTTTAAACGCTTACTTTCCAACATCAAATTCCATTTTGTCAAGCAATAACTTCTGATAATGTCGTAATACATTCTAAAATATAAGGAAAGAAACTCACTGATATCTTCTCCTTCAGTAGGCCAAGGGCATTAATATGCACGTCTATCATACAATCTGACATATTTATAATAATTAATGATAAATAGTATAAGCAACTATCATAATATAGAATGAATATAGAAAATAATGGTAAATAAATGCCGTAACTTAAAAAGTCAAATATTAAATTGGTAATTAGAACATGCGCAGCTTCTTCGAGTTATAGTAATTTGTTAAACGTTTGCGTTAACAAATGTCCTTCATATTTATAAAATGTGTAAACGCCCCGGCTTCAAGTAAATGCCGTACGACGTTACAAACTCGGTTAAGGTGCTCTGAATAGAGATTAGTTGCTGATATGGGGGCCCTTAAGAGGGCCAGGTAATACGTTCGCTTGAAGTCTTCCGAAGTGAAGATGTCCTAGAGCCTTGGGTGGACTCTGGTTGAGTTTTGGCTCCCGTGGTTGAGCTGTGATCGCGTTGTGTATGGTGTCATGCAGGTCCTGCACTCAATTGGCTCGTCTCTCTGGTATCTCGCATCAAGACGAGTAGGGATTGACAACCGGTAAAGTGCAATATGCGCTGACAGCCGATCGAGCAAATACGCGAAGCAGGTAGAATGCAAATGCCACAACTGACTTGCATGGTAAATTACCGTGCTTAAATAGCATGCAATGTGTGCTTGCATACTATTGGTTAAACGTCGTTTAACGTGGTTAAACGGCAATTTGCTTTTTTCTCATTGGTGCAACGTAAATAGATTTGAATTTTATTTACGCAATATGTCACCGATTGATTTGTGTCGTTACAACACTTTCCTCTCTGAAAAAAAAGAAAAAATATTCCTCTCTGCGAGGCTAGATAAGAAATGCATGACAGAGTTCGAACCAAGTTAAGGAAAAATATGATGAACCATAAGTGCTGGGCTTAAATATGCTTGTTGGTTGCTTCAACAATGATATGATGCCAGGTAACCACTAGGAATTGCTACACAAATTGTTAGCTCTAGTGGACGGTCATAGCACGTGAGGCAAAATAGAGCAGTGTAAGTTTTTGGAGCCGCAGCGTGAAGATTTCGAGGTAAATCGCCTCTGAATTTGCCAGGTTTAAGATAAAAAACCTAAGCAGGTTGGATCGTTGTCAGTGTTTGTATACGACCAAAGGAGCTAAAGTGCTCGACGTTGTGGTCATGGCATTTGTAGTGGTCTTTGTGAAATGGATAAAGTTGAGATATGCATTGAAAGTGGCCTGTACCATGATATGAAGCTGATCACTACTTAGTGTTGCTACACGAAAACGTTAGCAACTAAGTAGCTGGTCATACCAAAATGGGCAGTGTAATGTCATGTGTGAGAAGTACATTATAATGTGAAATATATATACATTAAAATCAAAGGTAATTGCATAAAAAAATGTATACGAACATTGCCTCAGAGGTGGCATAATACCAAAGAACTGTTCAAAAATGCTAAACAATTGTTAGCTAAGAACAGGTGGTTATGCCACGTGAGACAAATACTAAAAATTAACGTAAAGTTTAAAAAAAAATTTTTATAGTTAAATGTTAATGTTTAAAAAAAATTAATTACGCGTTATACAAAGCAGGTTGAGATTGTGGGCAGACGGAGCCTGAGACGTGTGTAGAAGGTTGAACGCTCTCAGGATCAGGTGGTTCGATAAACGGTTTTAACCTGTCTATGCTTACTGATGTCGGTGTAGCGCCTTGCATAATGATGAAGTATTTTGGCTGTTTTAGTAAAATCGGGTAAGGACCGCGATACTTGGGTTGTAGTGGTGCAACAGCAGTATTGTTGCGAACGAGTACTCTCTTGCAGCTGTGGAGCTGTTGGGTGAGACGAAGACTGGACGAGGCGTGTGTCTCGGCTGCTGTTCGGACATGTTACCGAAATGAAGTCGAAGGGCGGGTAGCTTCGTTTTGTGGGTCATCTTGTGCCGGTAGTAGACGTGGGAGCTGACTAGGCAGGCGTAGATCCATGCCATACAAGAGTTGTGACGCAGACGTTTTAATGGATTCTCGAGTACGAGAACGCATGGCCAGCAGAACTAAAGGTAGTGCATCGACCCAGTTGCCATTAATGGACGAGGATGCTAAAGCTGCTTTGAGTTCCCTATGCATTCTCTCTACCATGCCATTAGCTTGGGGATGGTAGGCAGTCGTCTGGCGTAAGATGCATCCCATGTACCGCAAGGTGGTTTTGAAACGATCAGATGAGAAGCAAGTGCCTCTGTCCGTGATGACCTCATTGGGAACACCGTAATTGGATATCCATGCAGAGATAAAACCGTTAGTTACTTCGTCTGCAGAAATGGTGCCAAGAGGTAATGCCGCAGGCCACCGTGTAAATCTATCGATCATAGTTAGAAGGTAGCTGAAACCTTGAACCTTTGTCAGATGAACTATGTCGATGTGGACGATGGCTAGGCGAGAAGTAGACCGAAAATGTTGCAACCTAGAACGAGTGTGTCGTGTGATCTTGTTTTTCTGACAAATTGCACACTCTGAGACCCATCGTTTAACATTCTGCCTAAGTCTGTGACCCCAGAAACGATCTGTAAGAAGTCGGACAGTCGCTTGGCTTCCTGGGTGAGAAATTGAGTGAATTGAATCGAAAACCTTCCTCTGAAGGCTGGTCGGCAGAACTGGCTTGTTGGGCTGCGTACCCGTGAAGTAAACAATTGGTAAGCCTTCCCACAGACGGCATATGAACTTGGTTGGGTGACGGGCTATTGATCTTTGAATGTGAATGTCACCGCGTTGTTCAGTTCGCAGGAGAGTTGGCGTTAGTGCAGGTTCACTGAGTGCCACGGAGTTGACAGTGAATGGTGACGGCGAAGGTGGTTGTAGAGAGACGTCTGGCCTAGACAGGGCATCTGCAATGAAGTTCTGTTTGCCCTTGACGTGAAAGACGTCAAATTGCCATTCGCTTAGACGAGAAAGCTGTCTTTCCACTCTGGCAGGGTACTTGGCGATAGATGAAGTTGCGTTTCGAAGTGCGCTAACTAGTGGTGCATGATCTGTGAAAACAACAAATCTGCTACTGCCAATGATGCTGATAAAATGGCGCACTGCGTCGTGGATGGCGAGAAGTTCTCGGCCGAAAGTGTCGTACCTCGTTTCTACTGGTTGGAGAGTACGCGAGTAGAAACTGATAGGCTTCCGAACTCCGTCGATCTCTTGTTCCAAAGTGGCTCCAATAGCGAATTCAGAAGCATCTGTCGTGAGTAGAAATGGCTTTTCGAAATCTGGATGCGTTAGCATTGTGGCATTTGCTAACGAGTTGATGGCAAGTCGAAGTAATTCCTCGTCTTCGGATGACCAAGCAATGATGGAATTCTTGCTAAGTCCTTTTCGGTTCCGCAGGTGCCTGCACAAAGGATAAAGTTGTTTTGAAAGGCCTGGAAGGAACTTGCGATAATAGTTTAGTACTCCCAGGATTTTCTGCAAATCGCTCAAAGTCCTTGGTGACTTGATATTCTTGATTGAATTCGTCTTTGACGGCAACGGTTGAATACCTTGGGCCGTGATACGATGCCCTAAGAAGTCGACGGATGAAGTTGCAATCTGCGTCTTGTCACAGTTGATCTTGAGTCCGTGGTTGGATAAGCGTGAGAGGACATTTCGTAGATGTTTCGCATGAGATTCTAGATCTGGACTGAATACCATAATGTCATCTAGATATGACATACAATAAGCAGAGTCGTCGCGAAGTATGTTGTCTATGAATCTTTGAAATGTCTGAGTAGCACACTTGAGTCCAAAAGGCATGTAAAGATATTCAAAAAGGCCAAATGGAGTGATGACTGCAGTTTTCTCGATATCCTCTGGTGCTACCGGTATGTGATGGTACGCTTGTCTGAGGTCAATCACTGAGAAGAAATTGCTGCCGTTGAGTTTTTCAAGTAAAGTGTTGATATTTGGAATAGGATATGCATCAGATTTTGTCACTGAATTTAGCTTACGGTAGTCTCCACAGGCTCTGTACGATCCGTTTGATTTTGAGACTAAGTGCAGTGGTGACGCCCATGAACTTTTCGATGGTCTGATGATTCCCTCTTCCAAAAGCCTTGAGAATTCTTCTTGGGCAGCTTTCAGCTTAGCAGGAGCCAGTGGTCGCTTCTTGAGTGCAATAGGTTGTCCTTCTGTGACGATATGATGCATCGTGTTGGAGACTCGTAGCTCTGATTTGTTAAGATCGAAAAGCGATTTGTATTTTCGAAGAGCTGCTGATATCTCTGCTGAATGATGCACTGGGGTTGGCTGAATGACCTGTAACTCCAAACGCTCGGAGGCAAGTGTCCAAAAGCTTTGTTCAAGTCCGGTGGAGGGGTCGATGATCTTTTGATTGGCAAGATCAACAATGAGCCGAAATTTTAGAAGGAAATCAAGGCCTATTATATTATGTGAGACCTTGGCAATGATGAAGTTGTGGGAAAATTCACGTCGTAGACCTATGTTGAGTGTGCGGTATTGGCAGCCATAAGTTGGTATGGGCTCGCCTGTAGCTGTTGCGAGAAGAACGCCTAGCGACATCTCGGCCATTGAATCACCTTTGAGAACTGAGACTGCCGCACCTGTGTCTACGATGTACTCTTCGCCAGTTTTGAAATCAAGAAGGTGCAGAAGTTCGTTTGGCTGTTTGGCCGGGTCATGCAAACAAGTAGGCTGGTGATTGCGACCGGCATTGTCTGTTTGGTTCTCTATGTGAAAAATTCGGCGTGGACGAAAAGAGTCGACAGGGATGTCGGATTGTAGTTGGCTTCTTCCCTGTAGCGCCGTTGATGCCGTTGATGTGCAGAAAGTACGGTCTTCTACTTCCTGCGCCAGACGTTTCCCGATGCTGATGCACCCTTGTGCCTGCGGTCTGTTGTCCTCTCCGTCAGCTGTGGAAATTGACACTCATTCGGAAATTCTTCGGAACGACAAAGACAAACTTGGCAAGCATAAAAAACTTCTGGTGGTTATAACACCAGTTCTTTGGAGCATATTTATTAAAGGATTGCGGAGATCTCGATCGCCGCCTACCATTATAATTTGACTTGGAAACGAATTTTGGTCGAGCATTCACTTGATTTATCTCCGATTTGGTAATGGCCAATCCTTCTAGAACTTTGGCCATGTTCGCCACTGTTCTCTCTAAAGAGGAGATTCTATCATCTTGCGGGGGTGAAGAAAAGGATGATGGATTCACTTTGGGTTCCAAAACCCTATATTCTAACTCACATCTCTCAGATAAGTCATCTATAGAGAGAGTGTTGGGGAGCTGTCTGGCAAAGAGTTTTAATGTTTGGGGAAGATTGTTAATAAAAACAACCTTAGCCTCATGGTCAGAAATGTTGGTTTTATACCAACGTTTCCGTAATTCCCTCAGTATTTCTATGGGGCCAAGATTTGGCATATCTAACTGCGCATATTTGTTTATTATCTGCTCAGTTTCCGTGGGTCCAAGCAAGGATTCTACCTCGTTTTGTAGGCCCAAAATGGGATTAGGTAGCTTCCTAATGGCCTCAAGCTTAGGATAAATCCGTCGCTGCAATTCAGAAGGTAGTTTAGCAAAAACCTTCGACAGTTTTTGATGACTGTCATAATCAGGAAACGGGGAGAAAGCGGAGTCTACGCGCATAAAGAATAGCTCACTATCTCCATCCCAAACAGGAACATCAATATCTAAAATTGGACCTGACATTTTAACAATCTTACGGGATCTTAAAAGCATAAATTAAAAGCAATATGAAAATATATAAATATACTTTAACGAAACGCTTACCCACAAACAGCTTCCACAGTTGAATAAGAGCAGAACAAAAAAGTCACTGTTTCCAAAAATCCGAAGTTGAGTTGTTGAGTACGTACGGTGCCGTTTTGTACGTAGAAATGATGAACAAAGGCCCCGTTGGCCTTTGATGCCGATGTGTTATTATTATCCCCACAAATCCACGAATATATACCCAACAGATTTCCCAGAAATCCACGTTCAGGGTAAAGAAAACACAAATGTCAATCTATTATTATTATATCCCCCAACACAAACCACGAATATATATATATATATACCCAAAAAAATTCACAGATGACCACGATCACGGTAGATAAAACGCAAATCTTAATCGATTTTTATCCCAAATAGATGAAAAAGGAAGTCAATTTTATTTATACCAAAAAAATCAGAACAATAATCAATATCCTGGCGCGGTCGCCAATTTTGTAAACGCCCCGGCTTCAAGTAAATGCCGTACGACGTTACAAACTCGGTTAAGGTGCTCTGAATAGAGATTAGTTGCTGATATGGGGGCCCTTAAGAGGGCCAGGTAATACGTTCGCTTGAAGTCTTCCGAAGTGAAGATGTCCTAGAGCCTTGGGTGGACTCTGGTTGAGTTTTGGCTCCCGTGGTTGAGCTGTGATCGCGTTGTGTATGGTGTCATGCAGGTCCTGCACTCAATTGGCTCGTCTCTCTGGTATCTCGCATCAAGACGAGTAGGGATTGACAACCGGTAAAGTGCAATATGCGCTGACAGCCGATCGAGCAAATACGCGAAGCAGGTAGAATGCAAATGCCACAACTGACTTGCATGGTAAATTACCGTGCTTAAATAGCATGCAATGTGTGCTTGCATACTATTGGTTAAACGTCGTTTAACGTGGTTAAACGGCAATTTGCTTTTTTCTCATTGGTGCAACGTAAATAGATTTGAATTTTATTTACGCAATATGTCACCGATTGATTTGTGTCGTTACATTCTTGAAGAGTAAACGCTGGTCGAGGCTTGATAGAAAGTGTAAACGCCCCGAGCTTCAAGAATAAATGCCGCTACGACGTTACTAAAGCTCGAGTTACAACGCGTAAGGCTCTGAATAGAGATTAGTTACTGATAGGGGGCCCTTAAGAGGGCCTGGTAATGCGTTCTCCTGAAGTCTTCAGAGTGTGAGGATGTCCTAGAGCCTTGGGTGGACTCTGGTTGAGTTTGCTCCCGTGGTTGAGCTGTAATCACGATGTGGATAATGTCCTGCAGGTTCTGCACTTAATTGGCTCGTCTCTCCGGGTATACCGCAACAAGATGAGTCACGGATGTAGTTAGTTGTTGATGAAACTATCAAATCACCAGCGTAGGTATTGACAGCCGACAGAACGCACACGCGTGACGTAAGGTAGAATGCAAATGCCACAACTGACTTGCATGGTAAATTGCCGTGCTTAAATAGCATGCCATGCCTACTTGCACACTATTGGTTAAACGGCAAGTGTTCGCTTTTTTCTCATTGGTGCAACGTAAATAAAATTGAATTTAATTTACGCAATATGTCGGCGATTGATTTGTGTCGTTACAACACTTTCCTCTCTGAAAAAAAGGAAAAAAAATTCCTCTCTGCGAGGCTAGATAAGAAATGCATGACAGAGTTCGAACCAAGTTAAGCAAAAATATGATGAACCATAAGTGCTGGGCTTAAATATGCTTGTTGGTTGCTTCAACAATGATATGATGCCAGGTAACCACTAGGAATTGCTACACAAATTGTTAGCTCTAGTGGACGGTCATAGCACGTGAGGCAAAATAGAGCAGTGTAAGTTTTGGGAGCCGCAGCGTGAAGATTTCGAGGTAAATCGCCTCTGAATTTGCCAGGTTTAAGTTAAAACCTAAGCAGGTTGGATCGTTGTCAATGTGTTTGTATACGACCAAAGGAGCTAGAGTGCTCGACGTTGTGGTCATGACATTTGTAGAGTGGTCTTTGTGCAATTGATAAAGTTGAGATATGCATTGAAAGTGGCCTGTACCATGATATGAAGCTGATCACTACTTAGTGTTGCTACACGAAAGCGTTAGCTCTAAGTAGCTGGTCATACCAAAATAGGCAGTGTAATGTCATGTGTGAGAAATACATTATAATGTAAAAATATATACATTAAAATCAAAGGTAACTGCATAAAAATATGTACACGAACATTGCCTCAGAGATGGCATAATACCAAAGAACTGTTCAAAAATGCTACACAATTGTTAGCTAAGAACAGCTGGTTATGCCACGTGAGACAATATACGAAAAATAACGTAAAGGTTTAAAAAATTTTGATAGATAATGTTAATGTTTAAAAAAAATCAATTACGCGTTATACAAAGCAGGATATTGAGATTGTAGGCAGACGGAGCCTGAGACGTGTGTAGAAGGTTGAACGCTCTCAGGATCAGGCGGTTCGATAAACGGTTTCAACCTGTCTATGCTTACTGATGTCGGTGTAGCGCCTTGCATAATAATGAAGTATTTTGGTTGTCTGAGCAAAATCGGGTAAGGACCGCGATACTTGGGTTGTAGTGGTGCAACAGCATTGTCGTTGCGAACGAGTACTCTCTTGCAGCTGTGGAGCTGTGGGTGAACGAAGACTGGACGAGGCGTATGTCTCGGCTGCTGTTCAGACATGTTACCGAAATGAAGTCGAAGGCGGGTAGCTTCGTCTTGTGGGTCATCTTGTGCCGGTAGTAGACGTGGGAGCTGACTAGGCAGGCGTAGATCCATGCCATACAAGAGTTGTGACGCAGACGTTTTAATGGATTCACGAGTACGGGAACGCATGGCAAGCAGAACTAAAGGTAGTGCATCGACCCAGTTGCCATTAATGGACGAGGATGCTAAAGCAGCTTTGAGTTCCCTATGCATTCTCTCTACCATACCATTAGCTTGGGGATGGTAGGCAGTCGTCTGGCGTAAGATGCATCCCATGTACCGCAAGGTGGTTTTGAAACGATCAGATGAGAAGCAAGTGCCTCTGTCCGTGATGACCTCATTGGGAACACCATAATTGGATATCCATGCAGAGATAAAACCGTTAGTTACTTCGTCTGCAGAAATGGTGCCAAGAGGTAATGCCGCAGGCCACCGTGTAAATCTATCGATCATAGTTAGAAGGTAGCTGAAACCTTGAACCTTTGTCAGATGAACTATGTCGATGTGGACGATGGCTAGGCGAGAAGTAGTTCGAAAATGTTGCAACTTAGAACGAGTGTGTCGTGTGATCTTGTTTTTCTGACAAATTGCACACTCTGAGACCCATCGTTTAACATTCTGCCTAAGTCTGTGACCCCAGAAACGATCTGTCAGAAGTCGGACAGTCGCTTGGCTTCCTGGGTGAGAAATTGAGTGAATTGAATCGAAAACCTTTCTCTGAAGGCTGGTCGGCAGAACTGGCTTGTTGGGCTGCGTACCCGTGAAGTAAACAATTGGTAAGCCTTCCCACAGACGGCATATGAACTTGGTTGGGTGACGGGCTATTGATCTTTGAATGTGAATGTCACCGCGTTGTTCAGTTCGCAGGAGAGTTGGCGTTAGTGCAGGTTCACTGAGTGCCACGGAGTTGACAGTGAATGGTGACGGTGAAGGTGGTTGTAGAGAGACGTCTGGCCTGGACAGGGCATCTGCAATGAAGTTCTGTTTGCCCTTGACGTGAAAGACGTCAAATTGCCATTCGCTTAGACGAGAAAGCTGTCTTTCCACTCTGGCAGGGTACTTGGCGATAGATGAAGTTGCGTTTCGAAGTGCGCTAACTAGTGGTGCATGATCTGTGAAAACAACAAATCTGCTACTGCCAATGATGCTGATAAAATGGCGCACTGCGTCGTGGATGGCGAGAAGTTCTCGGCCGAAAGTGTCGTACCTCGTTTCTACTGGTTGGAGAGTACGCGAGTAGAAACTGATAGGCTTCCGAACTCCGTCGATCTCTTGTTCCAACGTGGCTCCAATAGCGAATTCAGAAGCATCTGTCGTGAGTAGAAATGGCTTTTCAAAATCTGGATGCGTTAGCATTGTGGCATTTGCTAACGAGTTGATGGCAAGTCGAAGTAATTCCTCGTCTTCGGATGACCAAGCAATGATGGAATTCTTGCTAAGTCCTTTTCGGTTCCGCAGGTGCCTGCACAAAGGATAAAGTTGTTTTGAAAGGCCTGGAAGGAACTTGCGATAATAGTTTAGTACTCCCAGGATTTTCTGCAA
>JAQBSW010010039.1:0-26030 GCA_029291075.1 Eudiplozoon nipponicum | reverse complement strand
GCTTGATTTAAAGAATTGTAACCACCACCTGCGCAATCAATCATTGTTAAATAGCATTTCACATATATTTGTGAATATTTTTGGATAGAACTTGATAATATATTTGTTAACTTTAACTGTACAAAAATTTCTTTTACTCGTCCAATGTCTAAATGAATCAATTAAAGGTTGTTCAGATGTTATTATACGCGTCGTACGTATGTTTGTTTTGGATTTTACACTGGAAGGATAATATTTCCTCATTTCCTTGTTAACTATAGAAAAAACAACTGATCAAGTATTTGCATACTGAGGTTTAGATTCAAATCCGTTGTTCGAACGTGTGCGCATTTGTGTCCCGTCCAAATTTTATAATGTGTTTGTACATTTTAGTACTGCACTGTTCGTGTTTAAATTGTCGGTTGCCAATTTTGTTGAAAATGTTAATGCAAAAGTGGTATTTTTCGCGTTTTGAATCACCGTGTTGCGGGCGTTTTTTCCTGGCCGTTAAACTTCTACATCAGGCTAATGGACCCATTTCACTAGCTGCTTCTTCTTTAGTCCATTATATGCGCTGCCACGAATAGATTTATAATTGTGAACAATAGGAGCTTCGAATAAAGAAAGCACTTGATGTGCAAAAACTTCTCTCTTCGCGTAAATGTATGTCTTAAAAGTGATACGTGGTTTCATTGTTTGGAAATATTTTTCTTGTGTTTCGGTTAACAGTTGGGCTCATTATTGATGCCAGAATATTTTGTTAAACCGCATGGCTACGCAGACGTCTCTGATTGCGTCGTCTATTACGCGAAATTATTAAGGTCTCATGTTAACCTCATTGAATTTACTGGAGTAGTTCTTAATTTGCTTGAGCTTAACTTGTTCACAATCTTCTTCGACCCCGTGCTCCGTGTCGATATTCGACAGAAATTTCGTTTAATAATTTGCGACTCTACCGTTGCAATGAACGTGCTGTGCTGTAAAAGTAGATTTTCATTATTTTCTTTTTTGTCGAGCTTCTTCTGCTATCTTGAAGCACTTGGTAATCAAGAAAAAGGTGCATTTTCTCTTTCTTATACTGCTGTGTAAATTTGATGTCGAAATGGACCTTAAAAGGATCAATTTCAAGGTTGCATTGGACTGTACAACTTTTTTATTTTGAGTACCTTTTTCTATAGGCATGTTTGTGCTAAATGGTGTGTTTAAATTAGAAATGAACCTTTCTAAGCAAATCGCAAGGGCAACAAATTTGAATTGGCGGTAGTGATCACCATGCGACAGAATAGAATGCTGCCCAAATCAATCTTTTATACTTTTCACAGATTCCCGGAAAACTGATTATTCATTTTGTAACAAGTCGCTTAGAGTCAATGTTATATTTTTAATGTTATGATTGCAGATGTCGATTTAACATTTATTGAGACCAATGTTTCATCAACCAGAAGGTGAATCTATGCAACTTTCAACAAATAGGTATACACTGGAAATGCAGTCAAAATCAACTAACTAATAAAAGCATTTCCACGTGAAAAAATGTACACACGCTCCTTAGACAGACGATATGCTACGCATTGACGGGTGTATGGCGGGCAAAAATAACAAATGGCTCAATTTGAGGTAGTAAAACAAAGTCGTAACATAATATGATATTCTGACTAACTTGCTAATGCGTAACCCAAACCACTCGCACATGTGACATATATAATACGATCTTGATATAACAACCTGGCTCATTGTGTACACACATTATTCAGTATTAATTAAGTATTGGATATTGAGGAAGAGGAAATTCATTCAGGGCAGGGTGGCTCTGTGGTTAGAGCACAATATTACGAACCAGACATGTTCATGATCGAGCCTTGTCCACGGTACGTGATGAGTTTCTCATAAGAACGAAAGAGATCTACTCGATGAGTTGCCTTTCGCCCACTATACAATGCTTAATTTATACTGACAAATCTAGGAACATAATAGGTCGGGTTTATTTAGCAAGGTCGAGACCTCGATTAAAATTAATTTTTGCTACCACGGGCGCAATAAATGTGTGTTCAATTAGAAACGGAGCTATAGGCAGTTCCTTCCAACTAATTTTATAAGTTTTATTGTACGATTGGTAGAGACAGTGACTTAAAACTAGCTTTCTTTATTTGAAGGAGGATAAAATGACATATTTGTCAAGATTTACAACCAGGAATAAAATCAATTTTGAGTAATAGACACTGGATCGTTTTGACCACCATAGGTCATGTAAAGGGCTCGGCGAAAAACGTAATTATAGTGTTTGAGCGTAAAAATTTTAAATTTATTTTTAAACAAAAATTTAAAATGTTACAGACATTAAAGTAATATTAAAATGTAGTCAATTCATCGTCATGACTTATATTTGTGTTTTGTATGCAATTTAGCAAGAATTTCACCACAAGGTATCAAATTACGCAATGCTGCATTTTGGAGTCCTCACCAGCAGTAATGTAATATAATAATGGCGTTTTACGTTGCAATTGCTACTCAGTCGCCTTCTGAACACCAGACGCAATAGTTGGATTTTAAGCATAATAATTAACTTCTTTATATTTGGGTCATTCGCCCTAATGACCAAACACGGCCTATCTTAATTCTTTAGTCATTTCGACCATATGATATTCCCGTAATATTTTTTAAAACCAACCTCTGTGACGCCATTTCATTCTGTATTTGGCCGTTAGCATTTAGCAGGCTTAAATCATTAAGGTAAAGAATAGGAAGTGTCGTTTGTCTCTGCGTTCCTAACACGGGTGCATTTGTGACATAATTATGCATACAATGGTGTCTTAGGTTAGCGCTCAATGGATCCAGCATTTCTAAATTTTTAATGGAACAAGTCAACAATATTTATTATGGTTTAATCAGTAAAAAGCTAAACATCATAAGAGCTTATGTCTGTGTGTTTTCATGTATTTTCTGGTATGCAAATTAAAATAGGAAAGCAATTTTTTATGCATATTTAAATTTCTAACGTATAAAACTATTACAAATTATATATATAAGTTATATAATTTGTACAAAAAATGCTCAATTATACATTGTTTTCGATCGGAATTCCATTATCTTCTATGTTTTTCAATATAAAATTAATAACTAAATTAAATTAGAATTTGAATGCGCGCCTAACCTTCACGATTATCCGAATTGAATCATTTGAAAATTTAACTAAACGTACAGTTATTTGAGCGCGAGACGTACAATAAATAGTATTCTGCAAAATCATAAACTCATATAGAAGATTATTGAATAAACAGATATCAACACACACATATACACACGCTCCCAAACACACACAAACACACAAACTCTTAAATCAAGCTGTTCAGGAAAAATACCAACATTTCGGATTGGATTTACAGAAAATTGTACTAATTTCAAAACAGTCATTATTGTCAGAAATAAATTATTTACCAAATTATGAATATTTGATTCAATTTTGGAAATATCTTTTAATACTGGATATGTTTTGAAACTTATGAATGATATTTGAATACCAAAGAAAATCTGTTCCAGTATGGGGATATATTATGGCATTAACAAATCAGAAACTAATAATGGCTTCAGAAGTTAGAGACCCTAAAAGATTGTTTTGTTAATTTCTCCAATCGGTTAAAATAAAAGAAAAAAATCTAAAGAAAATTTGTGTTTTGCAGCGCTTTCTCAGAAAATGATGTTCACATGTCTTACTATAAATTAATTTATATAATGCAGATCAAATTGCTTATTTAATTCTCCGAGCATTGGATGACTTACTTTTCGTTTGTAATCTATTGTAATGTTTACAAATATCTCAGTAACACTTAAATTATCGAATTTTTCACAAACAGTTTAACAGACAAAGTTACGTCAAACAAGTAGTATACTTTGTATTTAATTATTTATTAGGTGTTGCGAACGTAGTCACAAATTAGTTCAGTTGTGACCGGAAGGATAAACCAAAGACAGCAGCAAACACTATCTGACTGTTATATATTAAATTGAATGACTTCATTCTTGCAGCGAAATTTGATAACTGATATCGATCAAGGCCAGAGTGTATAGATTTACTTGAATAAATTGTGTTCAGAAATAGTTGTTATTCTAAATTTCGGTAAACTATAACATGCACTGAACTCTATCATTTTGGTACCATGTAACGACCCGGTATCCATAGTGTTAATACCATGCACCTTTTCGGTACTATAATATTGGTATCGGGTACTGACACAATAGCCATATATTTGGTATCCTTAGTGACTCGGTGTATATATTATATAGAGTGAATTAGCATTAAAGTCGTATTGTCGAGACTTTTTATGATGCTAGTTTCACTACTGCAGGTTTGCACATTCGTCTAGGAGATTGAATCTTCCTATTATCTCACATTCCTCACGCAAATATATAATGGTTAAAGGGCGTAATACCGGCTTCTACTGGTCGGTCGTGAGCAAGCACGTGATGAATGTGCATGATATTATACTTTCCGTTCATGCGGTCTTAGGTTTTTCATTGTGGTCACAAATGAACTAATTTGTTACTAGGTTTGCAACACCTTGACTTGTCTTCAACTTTTTCGATGACAAATTTAACGCGGCTGTCGTAAATGAATTTGAAAAAAGATAAGAAAAATCTGTATCAAGCTTTGTAACAAAATGACTAATAAACTATTTTACGTTAAACTTATTTCAGTCTTATAACCTTCTTAGCCCTCTTTGATTGAAAATTCTTCTTATTTATTTTCAAGCGATTTTGAACGCATTTGTTTAAATAATCGCCAGGTAAAAATGTCTTTTTAAGCGAAGAATTAATAGATTTCAGAAGTACTCGTATGATCTTATTTATCCAACAACGTTGTGCTCTATCTTGCCTAAAATTACATGCACATGCTTTATCATATATACCTTTATTTTATGAATTCACTTACACCAGTTATCTTTGAATAAGTCTACCGCTGATCAATCAGAATGTTTTAATCCAATTTCTTTATCTCTAAATCATGTCAGGTTTGGCCGAAATCATGTGCAAGTAAATGTGCAATGACGTTTCAATTTTTAAAATTTGCTATATTTTTTCGAATTTGTACATCATTTGTATCCAAATAATAGATTTAATAAAAACATGTTTTAATATTGTGTACACTATGCGGGGTTCCACATTATTAGAATTATGTAAAAATTGCTAAGCAATTGTTAAAGAAGTTTTGCTTTTTCGTACATACTTGTGCTCTCCAGTATTTGCTCTGGAGTGATCAGTAATTTGACTAAATGTATTAATTGTTATTTCCTTTAATATATCAATGTCTAAATTCTACTTCATTCTGATGAATAGGCTAAGCATTAATATTTCATTATATAAGTGGCTGTAAATTATAAGTTGCTAATATTTTACAAACGCGGAATATTAAATTACCAATAATATGTAATAAATACATAGTAATTGCTGGAAGCCAGAATTGTATAGCACACAAAAATACACAAATATGTCCAATTTTTCACAAAATCGAGAAAATATCTTTTCAAGATAAAATCAAATAAATGCTGAAACACAAACTAGCCTCTTAAATGAATTATAAATAATTCAAAATTAATTTTGAATATTTTATAGTATTTAAATGCCGATTTGAAAGCAACCGCCCCTTATCACAAAACTGAATGCGGCATATTGCATAACCGAAAAAGATAACTTTTATTATAAGCACTAAATTGACAGTATATTTTAAATGTCAAATTCATTTAAATATTAAAAATTTATAATGACACATATAATGACAATGCTTGAGGATATTCATTTTTCAAGCAGCATAACTTTTGGCAAACGTCTAAATATATAAAAATATATTAATGCACACACATACATATTCAGATTGGTGAATCGCATTTACCCCACAACAAAAGACTCGCACAGCACGCAGTTTTCTGTTGTTTTACTAACGGTTTTTTTTCGTTAGTTTAAACCTTAGGTGGTCTCTCGTCCGTATAGTTTCAAATTAAAGTTCTATATTTGCATCACCCACCTGGCTTTACCATGGAGATATCACATCACATCAATGATTGGTGTTATATTATTATAATACCGGCTGAATTTAATAATATGCATGTGCACGAGGATACATTTTCCGTTCATGCTGTTACCAGGTGCGCAACACATAATATACAATTTCTTATATATTAGTTCTCTGACACAAAAAGTAACTAACTTTTATATATTTAATTAATGTTATCATGATTTTCGCGAATTGTGATATCTGATAACGATCAAGTATAGTGTGTATGGATTTGCTGGATTAACAGATGTTGAGAAATAGTTATTATCGATTTATGTGAACTTTAGCATACATTCAAATCAATTGTGTTGGTACCACATACCGACTCGGTAACAATAGATTTAGCACCCTGTACCTTTTCGGCAACCATAGCGCTGTTATCAGGCATGGACACAATAGCAATATTGATGGTACCCTTAATAAGTTTGGTACATACGTATGTTGACAGTTTTTAGCGATTAATTAATTATATATATATATATATATATATATATATATATATATATATATATATATATATATATATATATATCAAACCCAACATATAATTAATGCTGAAATAAAATATTCGCAATTAACTCCTTATACCGAAAGCAAGAAAATTCACAAAAAAGTATATTTCTACTTTCTTAATTAAGTAGAACAAGCAATTGAATGGTTATGCGTTTGAAAATAATTTCCTGGTGTCTAGCATACCCGAAATACAGTTTCTAATCAAATATAGTCTATTTTAAATAAGTTTTAAAATCTAAATTCCTTGTTTTTTATATTGCTTGATACTTCGTTGTTACTTTGAATTTATATGCTGTCTTAATTTCTCATTATTTAATGCACGTTTTCTTCACCTGATGAATTAAAAATAAAGAAATTAAAACCTCGGAAATTATCATTGAAAAAAATTACAAATTATCAGTAACATGATATCAACACCATTATTCCTAAATATCTTCGCCATATATTTTTCACCATAGTGTTTGTACCATATACCTTTTCGGTACAATAATCGTGGTACTGATTACTGACACAATAAATATTGTGTTAGTATCCTTTACAAACTCGGTATATATATATATATATATATATATATATATATATATATATATATATATATATATATATATATATATATATATATATATATATATATATATATATATATATATATATATATATATATATATATATATATATATATATATATATATATATATATATATATATATATATATATATATATATATATATATATATATATATATATATATATACTATAGAGTAAGTTAGCGTGGAAGTCGCATTTTCGAGATTTTTTTATGATGCAAATTTCCCTTCTGCACGTTCACACATTCGTCTAGGAGTTTGCACCGTCCTATTATCCCACATTCTTCACCCAAATATATAGTGGTTAAAGGGCGTAATAGCGGCTCCTACTGATGAGTCGCCGGTAAGCATGAAACAAATGTGCACGAGATTATACTTTCTGTTCATGCTGTCTCTGGTTTATTCTTCTGGTCAGAACTGAATTAATTTGTTATAATGCGAAAATCTATTTGTGTAGTAAAACAATTACAATATTTATAAAGATTATTCAAGATCAATTGTTTACGAAATCCATGTGGAAAAAATGGACGTCTGTTGATTTGACACACTTATTTAAAAATTCTAGATTTTTCGCATGTATTGACGTCACACTCTTCGCAAAACTATTTCTGTTATCATCGGTGTATTTACATTTTAACTTAGGTGAAATTTTTTATGAAAGTATGGAAGGCGTGGGTTTCAGATGCTCATTGCCTTCAATTTTAGTGGAGATTTTCCTCGACTAAACTTAAATGGCTTTAACAAAGGAATACATCGATAAGTTTATATGTTGTTTTTCCTTGCGCAGCTGTGTCATCGTTCATTTTGACTAGGCAACTTGCATGTGCAGGACAATTGTTAGTACTCTTAGGTCGTTAAAGTGTTGATTTCTTTACAGGTGCACAGATTGTGTTGGGATTGATTGAATGATGGGTTCTCACTTGCTTCGTCACTCTGGAGTCTTCCATCAGCTGCTTGTCTGAAAATGACGATGGAACCAAATTTGTCGACGATTTATATTATAACTATAGGCAAAAATATGAATTGAAATACATGCCTATCAGCGATGTCTCGATTTTTAAAATTACTTTTCCAGACGCGTAGAAGGATCAACAATATGTGAATCGGTAAGCATTATTAACGTAAAGGGTTTTTTGGTGACAGTCTTTTTTATTAAAATTTGATATATTACAACTTTACTTTTTTACAAAATCATATAAAACCACGTTCTTGTTCAAACATTAAAAAGTCGAATATTTACCATAATTTTATGTACTATATAAAAGCTGTTATTGTTATATTGAAAAAATAAATTTGGCATGAAACAGCCCGGTATACGCAGTATTAAAATTAATGCAGTTTTCCTAAATTTTAGAGGCCAAATATAAACAACAGAATATTGCTACTTAGTCTAAAGCTAGCATGAAACACTTCTGGCATCAAATATTAAATAGCAAAATTTAAAATGAACAAAGACTTTATTATTAATAAAGTAAGCTTTAAATTTTAATATTCTATTTAAATAGATAATTGATTGTCGCGCTGAAATGAATAAAGTAGAAGCTGATAAAAAAACACACACTCTATTAAGCTAAATTAGACATGGCGTTTAATTACAATTCAACTTATACTATGATGTAACTCAATTAATATAGGAATGCGACTAGACGTAAATGATTGTACGTTCAAAATTGAAGGCAAAATTTCGCTCCATTTAAAGTTCACATATATCTGGCTTCTTTTTATATAATAGCATATTAATTTTAATATACATGATAAATAACTAATAAATACGTGATAGCTGTTTTGTGGCCAAATTTATTTTTAAATTAAAAAAGGATATTTTCAATAAAAAGTATTCTTGAATTCCCTAAGAATCAATCTAAAAGCTTGCTGTACTACTTATATGGTCGCTGGGATAGCGTAAAACTTCTTTGTTAAAAAACATTCTCGGAAAACAGTTTCGAAAATACATTTACTAGGAGACAGATTTCTGAAGCCAAAAAATATAACCCATTAGTGAATTGAAGAAATCCTACAAGAATGACCTCATTGATAATCAAAGTGTCTAATTTAATTTGAAAGGGATTTGAAAATTATTTTTAACCTAGAATTTAATTTATTTGATATCAAAGAAAATGGAAAAACGTGCAGTTAATCTCTTGAAAGCATAAATCGATTAAATAAAAAAAGAAGCACCCAGGATGAGCCGAAATTAGAGGGCTGATCTTTCAGAAAAACGAATCAATAATTCTCAGAGAGCACTTGAATTTGTATTTGGATAAGAGGTCCATTTAAAGCCTAGTTGATTTAAGTATTCAATCTGATTTGAGGCGAATTCTGTTCAATGTGATTATAAAATATTCGTAATTCGTAAGGGCCTAAAAGTATTACGCCAAGGCAAAGCTAAAGGTGAAATAGCAGGAATATTAAACATTTCATTAGTTGTGAAACTAAATGAATATGTCCGAAATATATATCAGATTTAATAGGCAAAGACGAGTAAAAGGTTACAAATTGATTCGAAATCTTAAGCAAAACTGAATTTATTATAAATACCTTGTCACATAATTTAATTTAGACTTATTATACACCTCCTACTAAGAACTAAATATAAGAAATAGTCAACACAATATTTTTTGCACTGGCTAAATTGCTCGTCTGCATACATAAACAATAGCGTACACTTCTTCATAAATATATTTCCATAGATTTGTATTTGCGTAAGAAATTGATTATATATATATATTCTTTTGAAATGCACGCTTTAATAAAATTCATTGTACCATTCCTATGTGCAAAAACAAAAAGAAATTTTATCAGATAAAAGAAAAAATTCTTTCTCATTATCTCCTGAAGTATCTACTAATGAACATATCTTTATATATAAATTGGAAAGCAAAACAAGATAGAAATATGTGAACATAGAGAGAGAGTGTGACAAAACGGAAACCAATCAACTGCGTGCGTCACCTCCAGTTCAATATTATGGTCTGAACATGATTTTTCTGCTTGCTTAAATCCGGCTGCAATTTGTTTATCCATAAGGATTCGTATGTGGCTAGCTCACTTTTGTTACTAAATGCAATACGAGACCTTATGGATAAACCAAATTACAGCCAGATTGGCAAAATAAATATTCAGACCGACTGGGTGACGCAGATGGTAATTTCATATTTACTCTCTATGTTCATATTTCTACAAATGTTCCAATTACAGATGAATATGTTCATTATTAGATAAGAGATATAATGGAAAGAAATGTTTCTCGATAAAGAATTTCTTTGTTATTTTATGAAAGTACAATAAGATATATATGTATATATATATATATATATATATATATATATATATATAATGTAATTATTATTATTAGATTGTATTTGCCTATATATGTTTATGTGGCGAGAAGCTAAACAGTTAATGTTCATGTTGGCGAGTTTGCAATGACGACAGTCAAGTTCAGTACGGGATCGCTGGGGCGAGCCGCATATCGATTTGATTTCCGCGCCTTATACGGTACGGTTTTGATCCTCGCTCGTCAGTTTTGTCGTACTCTGATGATGATCAGAGGCAGAAACGCGTCAGTGCGTTGCGGCGGTAGTTCTGTTATGTTGTTCTGCGACTGGATTCATCAATGGGATTGGTGTTTACTTCAAGCTCGCAGAAGCTTGGTTGCAAGGTCGTCATTTCTTCCGTCAAGTTTGCGCTAGTAAACGCAATTCGATCTTCGAATGTATAGCTAACTACCGCCAGTCCGCGCGGCATTCAAACAATGATCATCATCATAGTACGACGGCAAACTGACTAGCGAGGATCAAACCGCAAGATATATATGGAAAGCAAAATAAAATATAAGGTTTGATACTTGCTAGTCAGTTTGATGTCGTACTCTGATAATGGTCATAGAAATAGAAGATCAAAATGCATCAGTGCGTGCGATTGGCGGTAGTATAGCTATGTTGTCCATTGCCTGGTTAAACATAATGGGATTGGTGTTTACTTCATGCACGCAAACTTGATTTACAGAATTGTTACCACCACCCGCGCAATCATTGATTGTTTAATGATTAAGTCCTGAGCTTATAAGTCAATTAATTTCTCTGCACTAGTTGGCATGATTTCTTTCTTATTGCGACGGATTTAGAATGACCAGTCGTAAATTTAGCTCATTAGAGAATCCAAAATGTATCAGAATAAGTGAACGGCTGTCAAATTACGATTTAAATATTGTTGTTTCTTGCACAGCGCTGTTGTCGTTTAATTTTATACTACAATTAACTGTTGCGGGACAGTTTATCGCATTCGTTTATCGGTAAAATTTTGATTCTTTTACACATCTATATTCACAGATTGTCTTTTGTCCTAACTGAATGGTTCAGAGTCATGGGATCAGTGAGAAAACTGCAATCAACAGCAAAGAAAATCTATGCAATTGAAAATGAAAAGGAATGAAGATTGTTACAATAATCAAAGTTTCAATCTTAAACTAAACATCTGACACTTCATTCATATTCAATTGTCAGAAAAATAGTATAATAAAGAAAAGGCAATTCATCCAGTTGACGGGTTTCGGCGTTATTGGGAACTCATCACTGTTTAGAATTTGCCGCGAGCGAGGCTCGAACCTGGGCACGTTTGCAACGGAAAATGGTTTTCTAACAATTGATCCACATTGCTGTACTATGAATATATATATATATATTATTGAATTAAAAAAAATTTCCATTTAAATTTTCAAAATTATTATACACCTCAGAAATCAATATAAGAACACGGAATGTTTACGCCCAGGGCAAATTCAGGGCATGCAAAACAACACAAAAACATTTCCACACTTGCCGCGTTACAAGATATCTGTATAATACGGCAAATTTTATTCTTCAGTCACCTGTTCCACAACGCTTAGTTTTCCTCCGGACAACAGATGATTTTCACAGTTAAGGTTATTCAGAATAATGGATAGAAAATAATTTCGCCAAACAAAGAATAATTTTATGATTTCGTTCTAGTAAAAAATTCATTATATTAGAGGTAATTTTCATTGAATACTTGCTATAAATATTTCCGATCTGTTAATTAAACTATTATCATTCATGTAATGTCAAATTAGGAGGCTTTTAAATTGGAACGAAACAGCGATTTGGCCCATGAAATCTGCACAAATCACGTGTCAGTGCATGAATTATAGCTCGAGAGCTGAAAGCATAAGTCACATGGCACCATTGATGAAAGCATTCCATTCTGATCAGACATTTTATTTGATTTAAGGATAATTAGTTTGTAGTAAACTTTTAATCTAAAAATAACTGCACCTTGTCGATATATGTGTGCTTTAAGACAGCGAAGATGAAACAAGAAAAAGGTATATGTATTTCTTGTCTTTATGCAATATGCCATATATTTGAAGTTTTACATGCATACACGCATGTTACCTTGATGTCGGAGAAGACCCATATTACATTAAAAATTAACTGTCAGGTGGTTTGGTATAGTCATTACAACAAGTTTTGTTTGGCAATTGCTGTTATTTACAAGCGTATATATGTACCAATTCGAAAAGGAATGGTAAGCAGGTAAGGTCAGCGTCAGATTCTAGTCTGCAAAATTCATCAAAGTACAATTTACCGAGGCACATATGGTAAATAATAATAAATAATGTTTCATTTTAACAAAATAGATCTGCTAACAATCACCAATATCCTGTGGATTAAAATATGGGAATGTATATATGTTCTCAAAAAGAAAGAAAATATTTCACAATATATAACAGTTAAATATTTGCAAATATTTCACAAGGCAAAAAATGCAATTTAGGAAGTAGACGGGCCACGCTCTATGAAAAAACTCGTCAGCCTATTTCCACACTGATCCACGGCGCCAAAAATGACGCATACTACAAGCAATTTATATTAATATATATATATATACAGAGAGAGATATATATATATATATATATATATATATATATATATATATATATATATATGTGTGTGTTTGTTTGTGTATGTATATTTATATATTTACGTATGGGCTGCTCAAACCGTAAGGATACTATCTAGAGTAAATATCGGCTATGCATTGCGCCGTCACTAAGATTGGAAATGAAAATGAATTTCAGTGTAATAACAAATGCAATAGTTTGGAGGGTTCATGTTATTGTAAATAATCACATTCCTTGTACAACCAACTGAGTAGGACAAATATTTCTAATTATGAAAAGCTGGTTAGTTAGAAAATTCAGCTCCGGAATTCATAATGTTACAAATCATGTTAGAAATTTTTCAGTTAAAATCAAAAGTTTACCCTAACATAATTGCGAAAAAATTCCCCAAATCTGAATCAAGTGAAGGAAATCGATGGATATACTTAAAGGACTCTACAAGCATGAACTGCAAAAGTGTACAAGTTCCAACATTAATCACTTATTTATTTGAAATAAATATTTAAAACTAATTTTAACACTGATCTAAAAATATTCTCTCGCAAAACCGTTAAATTCATATTTATTAAAGTCATATTAACATCACGGCTCATTATTGATCGAAAGAAGTAATAAATCCTTAGAATTGTTTCATTCAAAAATACCTTTAATCCGAATAACACGAATGTACTGGCTAGTTTTACTTGAAATGCTTTCCATCATTGTGCTGAAAATTAATAACTGGGCTTGAGTTAATATTAATCATATATTTGTGTTCAGTAGGCTTAGTTACATTTAAAAAATGTTTTAAATGCTTCTTCTCGCATTTATCCTCCATGTCGGACACAATTGTTGATGGAATCTCCAAAGCATGATTCTATACATTGCGGTTTAATTTCGAAGAACCATTTTTCATTTAATTTTTATCGCCTATATAATAGTATTTAATGGGATTAACGACAGTTAGCATTGATCTAATAGGTTGATTGCATAAAAAATGATATTGAGATGCAATTGCATATATCTTTGCTCATTGATAAAAGAATGAAAATAGTTTCAATTGCACGCATCCATCGTTCTACTTTAAAGAATTTCCATGCGAAAACTGAAATATGCTCACTAATTTCCAGCGTATACAACAAATGTATTTTGTATCTCACATTATAAATAAATTATAATGCTTACCGTACAATTTTTTCGCGCATGAACGATTAGTGCCATAATCAGTTGTAAGAGACACGTTAATGTACAAGTAAGCAATAAACTTTAATTAGTTTATAACTAAAAATTGTGTTCGGTGTACGCCAGTGTGGCTCAGTGGTTAGATCGCTAAATTTCAAAACAGAAGAGCCCAGTTTCCAACCCTATCCGCGGCATATTGTGAATAGTACGTCATGAATTCCTAATAAGGACAAGCACGTATACCGGCTGAATTGTCATTTCTACATTATTGAATGCAAAGATTATATTGACAAATGTGTGTATAAAAGAACTGGTGTTTATACAAAGATTTCGATTGTGATTTAAAAATGGATATCCGATTCCGCACCACTAATGATTCCTTTTGTATAACACCGTGAATCACGCATACTGACGCATTTTATGCGTCTATTGTTATTTTCAGCTGGCGATGAAATATTGCTTTACGAGGAACAAATCTCAATTATGAATCAATTGCGAAAAATCAGAAATTCAGCTCTCAACAATTTTAGTCTTGCACAAAATTAATTTGACTGTAAATGTCTGCTGCGAAATTTTGATGCGTACATAAACTTAAAATTTTTACCTGAATTCACCCTATGTATATACGTAACAAAATTAAGTCATTTAAGTAGCCACTGTTAACCAAACTTATATAAATCCGGTTTTCGAGCTCCAGTAAATCAATATTTCCGTATCTTTTGAAGTAGTTAATGAGTAAACTTGACGAGCATTTTTTAAAAATGCCTCCGCCAGTACTAAAATTCACCAAATATAAGAGGAAAAACTCCTTCCTATAAAGTTCATTCAAAACTTTGACTTCAAGAAAGCTGTGAGCCACTTTGTTTCATGGATTTCGATGGAAAGGCGGGGTGCGTTCAAATTTCGTAGACCGAAATGACACATAACATAAGTTGAATTTTAAATATGTATAATATATTTTAGTAGCTTGTTTGGCGCGAAATTAGAGTTGCGTGTATCTCAGGAAAATGTGCAGGTATTCAAGCATGCTGGAGATAATTTTGGCAAGCATTTCTATGACTTCTGTCCTGTGTAATGTTTTTAAATTCTGTTAACATGGAAAATTAAATTTTGCCAAAATATTTTTTCTGCGTCGCCCTGTAAAAGCCAGAGTTGTTATCGGCTTTATCTGCGTGAAAGGGCTGTCGAATTTGACAATGACTTTAACTGGAGTGTGACGCAGTAAAAAATGATTCCGATGGTGAAATATTTCTATCAAGGCTAAAATTCTTAGAGATTAGAACTAAGTATTCTAGGGAAATGACAAGACCAACGACTTTTATTCATTTCCGAATTGACATTCCAACGTATTCGCCGGTTTGAATGTGTTCTATTATAGAAGACTAAAAGATGGAAAAGTTTCTGGAAGACTCCGTATTAATGACATATTTAATGTAACTTATGAGCCGCTTTATAAATGTAAATTGATAAACACAGCTGTTATAGAGGCCAAAGATTTTTAATAACCCGTACAGTTTTTTTAAATGGTCGCGAATCATGGAAAACTTTATTGGCCGCACTTTTCAAACTAAAAAATTAAGTTTATTGTTTAACTAAATATAAATGAGTATTCTTTGTCAACTTCCCACCCACTCACTCCTCTCTCTCCTTTACTCTTTCTTCGTGTTTTGCTTCTGTGTGCTTCTGTATGTGAGATTTTGCTTACGCATGGTTGATTATCAATCCATGAGACCAAATGTCCTTGATTTCTTCTTTTTCTTATAAACCGACAAAATTGAGATAACGATTTTACAGGGAAATTCTGTTCTCTTTCATTCCATCTCCCAATGAAATTTAAATAGTGCCGAAATTGTATGATCGGTCAGATGAGCCAAGCAACGCACTTCGCATTGTCTCTAAAAATGTAGTGCATTGTAAACATCACTTGAGAAAGGTCTCCACCTTAATTTTCCGTCGGCAACACGACATCAGGACAAACAGCCACGCTCTAAGAACATCAGTACAGCCAACTTTGCTATAATTCGTCCTTTATTCCTGGTGTTTAGACGCTGTACGTTCAGACTAGCGTTTTTAGTGACAACCAAATAACTGCTGTCTTGGGTTCGTTTAGTTTAACTACTCAAAACACGGGCGGAAGTGTTAAACATGTCTTGTTCAAGCAAAATTATATTATTTCGTTTGTCCGAAATACACTTGAAAATTCTTGGTTTAAATTATTAAAACGTGGAATATATATATATATATATATATATATATATATATATATAACATGGTCTATCGAACATGGTAACTGCTATCGAGTTAATGCAAAACATTTTTGTTTGCAAAACCAGCAGATGTTAAAAGTTTTATTAAGCACAGATATAATGACAATTAAATGCAATTTGTCAATGTTTTCAATTTCGCCGCACAACTTTGAAAACTCTCACGTATGTTCTGAAGACATAGCATATAAGATAATTACTAAATGCGGTAATAGATAGGAGTTAGCCACATTCTAAGCTTCATGGATCAACAGACGGCAGCAGAAGAAACATGTTCGGACATTGAGCTTGAACTGGAGTTGATGCACGCAATTGGTTGGTTGTTCCGGTAATTCACATTCTCTGCATGCTTAATTTTTTCGATTTGGTTTTGCCTTTCCAATAATGTAAACATACATGTGCACTTGTAGATACTTGATAAAAATATGACAAAAAACGGTTACTGTATCTGATGAAATCTCATTTTCTTTTTGCTCAAGGAAAGGGTATTATTTATTAATATTATGAAATTTTTGTTCCTGAAAACCAAAGAATATTTTCAATCTAGAAGCTACAAATTTTTACACGATACATCTGCTGACGATATCAGTTATTCAAATTTCAAATTATCCTCCATTCAATTAATTTTAATCGGTGGTAGAAGAACGTTAAAATAACAATAATTGGAAGCACTGAATATCTTTATAGGAGAACGTCTAACTAACGATAACAATATAAACAATACAGTACCTGCAACTAAAGGTAGATATGACATATTTTGGCGACCGGATTTTTAAACTGCGACTGATGCTTCACATAGGTTTGCAAACTAGATTTCATAAATATCTATCACCACGTGCGCATTCAATTTATGTTTTATTCTATAAATGATAAAAAATGGATGAATTATGGAAAGATGACTTTTTAAACTGCTACGAAATTTCAAAGCTGTAATCTGCAAAGCTTCCCTGTAGGAGATACCATGGCGTGAAATATAATATTAAAACGAAAATATATCCCATAAAATTATGTCACATGAGCTGTAAATCTCCAGCTAATTAGTTGTTGGAACAATTTTGTTCTGTAAAATTATGAGCAAAAAGAGTTAAACTTTCCACCATGGACAAGACCAAAGTGTTGTGCAAGGTTGTCTCATACATTTTTAAATATTTCTAAGAAAATATATTTATTTCTTTGATCCATTTCTTGTCGTTAATGAATGAGCGATATCTTTCAATTATTTGTTTTCTGCTTTAATTACGTTTTCAAATAGTGCATCGGGTCATTATTCATCAGTTTTCACATCAAAATATCGTATTGGGTTTCAAAAATGTAAATATTCAGATAACCATCCCTCTTTCGTAATCAAGGTTACCTGTCCCACTTATTACTTACATTTGTTAGTATAAACTAAGAATTTTATAGTGTAGAAAAGGCAATAAATCGAGTATACCGGCTTCGTCTTCATTGAAATCTCTTCACGTACTGGCCAGAATTAGCTGCGATCTGGCCTCGAACCTGAGCACGTATATTTCGGCATCTAGAGCTGTAACCACTGAGCTATCCAGGTTCTTGTATCAAGACCGCAACCTTGATTATAGTAATTTTTATCACCGCTCGCGCAAACAATATCAGTTTAATTACATATTTCACATTTAATAAGATTAATATATTTTATAAACTTATAGTCTATTTCTCATTTATAATTCTATTTTAGAGAATGTCCGAAAAATGTTTGCAAAATGCTGCACATTTGTAGTACATCCGTGTTAAATAAAACAGTTAAATAATGTTTGATGCGGAGAACTAATAGATATGCAAGTATGTATTAGGTGTTGCGAACCTAGTAACAAATTAGTTCAGATGTGACCAGAAGGATAAACCAAAGACTGCATGAACGGAAAGTATAATCTCGTTCACATTCGTTTCCTGCTTACTGGCGACTCATCAGTAGGAGCCGGTATTAAACCCTTTAACCACTATATATTTGGGTGATGAATGTGGGATAATAGGACGCTACAATTTCACATTCCTCACCGAAATATATAGTGGTTAAAGAGCGCAATACCGGCTCCTACTGATGAGTCGCCAGTAAGCATGAAATGAATGTGCATGAGATTATACTTTCCGTTCATGCTGTCTTTGGTTTATCCTTCTGTTCAGGAATTTCTTTCCTACAACCCATGATGTATAGTGTAAAATTTTTATTAATTAAAAAAATACGACCTTATTTCAGACTAAATAACGGATAAAATGATGTACAAACAGTCTATTTTAACGCCAATGTTTCAGTTGCGAGGAGTTGCACTAAGAGAAATCAAGATGGCGTTAATTGGATTAGCTCTAAACTTTAGCAGACTGAAAGTTCAGAGAAAGGAAGCCGTGAATCAAGGTGGTACTAGGGCAATGTTAACTGTTTAGACATTCTTAAAGTCTTCTTGTTTGTCCTACGGCCTTACGCGTGGAGGATAATATTGAAGTAAAACTAATAAAGCGATCTTTGTGCTTCGTTGAGCGTGACAAATTCTTACAGGTACAATGAGCTGAAACACCAAGCGAACCCTCGCAAAGTGTAGTATACGCTTATTATAATTAGTGCTTATAATTGCTAGTTTGCCTGGTCGGTGCTAGTGTTATAGCAAAAATTTGTTATTATGCTATTTGTTAATTTTCTATAGACCATACGATGCGCGTAATAGTCATAACCTATGGGGAAAATTGTTTAAGCAATAGATAATTATCCCTGACAGATGGCGTGGTATAGATGATGAAGCGTTACTAAAATATCTGGATCATAATAATACTGATATATACGAAAAATGAGGAATAATTACAGATTTTTAAAATTTACTTAACAGAAAATCACACGGAAGCCAGATCCCACGTGCAGAGATGCACACGTGCACAACCTCGCAATGCTCATTTATATCTAGTTAAAGAACAAATTCAAAACAAATATAGCGCCTTTGTCAATTTCTGCAATCCATGGTCATCAGAGATTTTCCGTTTAACGATACGCACAATAATGGAAGTGGTATAACATTTGCTATCTGACAATAGTTTCTATGCCTTTTATAAATACTTTGCCACATTTTGTTGCTACGTTTATTCGTTTCTTACTTATAACGCCACATAATTTATAGGAAACAATTAACGAAGTCTCAGTTTTTCAGCAATATTTTAAATGTTTTAGTCTTTTATAATAAAAAATAGTTTCGACAAACATCTCTGTAATGAATAAGATTCTTTGATTTTTTATAATTCTCTTGCCTTTTCCTTATGTTATTCTTACCACTGAATGCGGAGATTATGCCCTATAAAACTGTATTCCCATGAGAGCAATTGTTAAATGCGACATTCATCAATTTATATGTGTTAAAATCAGAAACAATTTTGTGTTTGATAACGATGATGCAAAATTAAAGCTGAGCACAATTTTCTGCTTTTAGAAGGCGAAAACGAGCTATACGGCAATTTCTGTACCTGTATTCTGTATTGAGCTCTATTTTTATTCCAAATTTCGCCTATAGAATTTCCTTTTAGATACCAAATATCCATTTGGAGATGGGTCTCGTCAAAATAAGTTGAGGGTGAGTAGTAGTTGATAGATTAAACTAAGTCAATACATTCGTTTATTGCGAATCTTTATTTTTATTTTATAGAACATTTTCAAATATTAGTTCAGAGAAAAATTATTACAGGTGAAATGCGTACATACATTGCCATTGATTTTCGTAACAATAATGTGTATAATGCTATAAATGAATTCAATACCAAACCATCTGTGGTTGCAGTTAGTGCTATAGAAATATATCTGCAATCCCTTTTCCCCCATGCGGAATTGGCTTCTATACGTGGCAAGAAACAAGATTGCGCATGTAATAGGAAAACTGTAAAACAAATATTTCATATTTTATCACTATCCTGCTAAATAAATTGCAGAACAAGAAAGATATTCTGGCTGAACTAATAAACTGATATTTCTCAATATTCGTTTGGTTTACGACGGTGCTAACTGTCAGTTAATAAATTGTATTATCGTCATCCTCATCATTAAAATTATCAGATGTATCAGGAAAATCATTAACAACATCAATGACAAGGACAACAGTAGTATTCCAATTTTCATCTCATTTTCTAAAAGAAAAAATGCAATTAACAGGATAGTTAACAAGTAAGCAGTAATGCCGGTGATAATGAGTAATATTTTTCGCAATAGATGTCATTAATTTTTACAGAAATACTCCAAAGGAGAGGCTTTAGACACCTAGACTTCAAGCTTTATATTTCGCAAAATAGAAAAAGTGTAGACAGCAATTTGTTTGGGTAAACACCTGCAGGAGCATTAATGCATATTCTGTTAATTGCCAATTGCACAAAAATTCGCGCACCACTAGGACAAAGTCGCATCAGAAGACATTTACCAAACGAAGTAACAAACGGACCATTTCTACATTGAGTTTTTGAATAAGCTTATATAAATGATAAAATCGAGTAAATCTATATGCTTATGGTTTGTGCATTGAACAATTTCAAACGGGTAAAATTTGTTTAAGCCAAAATGTGAGGACAAATGCATATCTGATTTTCCGTACATTGAGAATTTGTTGTGGTACTACTTTCGTTTGTCAATTTTCCATTTGCATCAGAAGATAATAATGGAAAGTTGAAACGTGCCAGTAAACATGATTAACGGAAGGTTTTCTATTTTTTAAGACGCATTATGTACGATGTTAAAATGAAGATGGAAAACTTGATATTAAGTACTTTGAATTGTGTTTGTTGCTGTTTTAACCACTATATCAGATACCTGTATCTACTCAGCTTTGCCAAATGAATAAATATAGGTTAATTGGATTCTTCGCTTATAAATGAGCCTCGATGATGTTACGTTTAGATTGATATGCCTTTCTGATATGACTTTAGTTTTCATGCTTGAACAAATTTCAAATAACTGTCAAAATTAGTCAAAAGAATTAAATCCAAATCAATATGTGCTGTGATCTTACAAATAGTCGACATTTTGTTTTAAAGTATGCCATGCTTTTCATAACGAACTCTTGTGTTCAATTGTGTGATCTACATTCAGGCAACTTTAAGAAGGAAATTAAAATGAAAAATAGCTCCATTCTATGAAAAACGGTCAGTAAAGATATATATATATATATATATATATATATATATATATATATATATATAGATGCATCATTAAATAATGTGGTAGATATTAGCGCATTATGTAGGAAAAATGAGTAAGATCCATTTTAAGATAGGTTAAGTAAAAACAAAGCAAATAAATTAGAAATGCTAGCACACAAGCAAATAGAATATTGCGAGAACGGACAGCATTTCGTGTTGTGGTATCGAATTCATTAGTATGATACTTATTAAGGTGATTTATTTAAAAAAAGGTTCAATTTAAAAAGTAGTTCCTTCAATCAAAAATGATCAACGATAACTAGATTTTTATTTTTTGGTGCCTTAATAAATAGGTAGGATTTCGTCTGTTGATGAACGATAAAATGTGAGATCAGTGTTTAAATTCAAAAACTCTAAGCAGACGCGCCCAGTTTCGAGCATTTTATGCAGCAAATTCTGGACAGTACATGCAGAGTTCCCAATAAGTTCGAAACCGGTCTACTGGACGAATTTTCCTTTTACATTACACAATGATTAATTTACACTGACCGATATAAACATGCCTATATCAAGATCACAAGTCTGATTTATATAATTGTTGTGACTACCCGCGCAATTAATGAATAAATATAATACAATTATTAGATTCTAAATAATTTATGAAATCAAACTTCCGAATATTTGCTATTTTATAATTTATGGATGGTAATGTTTCGAAGTTTAACTAACAAGTTCATTTTTGTGGTCATAACCTAGATCACATTTAAAGAATACATATAAAGAGAACCTATTTTCATGTGGCGATAATCTTTAGCGATGTATACGTTTGTATACACATATGTTTATACAAGTGTACATAAATGCAAAAGTTCATGTGAAAACAAATTGGTGGATTAGTGCTTAATGTTGTTAGATAAATTGTATACAAAACAATAAGTGATATGAACGTGTGAGTAGTTAGACATTAGCAATTATTGCATAGGCGTTTGTTGAAGAAAAACAGCCGAGATCAATCATTGGTTCCTGAATTATGTAACAGTTAAAGTTCGGAGTACAATGGGAAATAATTCCTACCCTCAGAAATTGAAATGTGATGAATAATATTCAATTTAATTTTTCATGCAACGAAAACGTTTTTGATAAGAATGATATTTTGTTAAAGAAATTATATCGGTAAAAAGTGAATTGAAGATGTGTTGAAGTGAAACAATGGATAAAAATCAAGTGATCCTGATTTAAACAACATTTTAATCGAAGAGATCAATGGACAAATACTTCCTTCATATCAGTAATGATACGCAACAAATGGTGAATGATTTATCGTTTTATGCCATGAGAAATGGTTCGATCAGTGTTGTAATTTATTAAATAAATCATATTACATAAAATAAGTGACACAAAAATGCCAGGTATTAGACCTTTGTGTTATATTCGTGTAAAGTTTAACCAGCGTAGTTCAAGAAAATTATGCTTCCACCTATTAATAATAAACCACAATGTATTAACTTATGTAGCGATATGCCTTTAATGGAGGAACATGACTATAGCGAGTCATGCTAGAGTAGACTGTTAGATCAGCGAATAATATATGAGAAGAAATTATCTGTGATAAAAATGTGCAAACTGTTATAAGTTTACATTCTATCAGTGAAATATTTTCTAATAGACTTAGCTATTTCATTCTGTGCGATCCTGATTCGAACACAATTTTATTTCCATCTATTAAAAATGAGCCAGGATTAATTAAATTATATAGTTTTATGCATCTCAAGTAAGAATAAACTTTTGTGTCAAATGACCACCTAATGAATATAAACCAAAAACTCAAGAAATGTTACAGTTTCGCATTTTTGCATGGAAATATTCTGCAGAATAGACCTAATCTATTACAATTGTGCGAGCCTCTGTCAGATTTTAAAAGAAATGTTTAAGGGAAGAAATTATAATTAACAATTGAACTGAAATTAATGACACATATATATATATATATATATATATATATATATATATATATATATATATATATATATATATATATATATATACATACATATATATATATATATATACATATATATATATATATATATATATGCTGGTCAAGAAAGCGTATAGCATTAAATGTTCATGCGATTAAAATTTCATTTACTTTTAAAAGTAAGGTACAAAAAAATAATTGGTGTGATCTAGTGCAAAATTACACTTCTGAAGTTTATTCGGGGAAATATTTTGAAGTGTAACTTCGGATATACATCTTGAGAATTTGATTTAGATAAATTTGTAGACTATTCATTCAGAGAGAAAACTGTTTTATTCTCGCAAAATAAACCCTGAAAGATTAGAATTTTTATCAATTTGGCCTTCACAAATGAAAAATATTTAAAAGTTTTATGCGAGGAAAAGATATTTAAATCAGTGTTGAGATCTGTTAATAATTTATATACAGATCAATAATTTATACGCATCTGACAGTACATACATAAATGTCTTTCATACAGAGAATGTTTTCGTGCAAAATTGACGACTTTATGCGTGTGCTTATCGTTTAGTGACCATTTAAAATATTAAATTAAAAGTAATTATTTTTTGTAGAAAACGTGATCCCTGATGAATACAATTATTTATTTTAATGTCAATAAAACTGAGATGGAATTTATTTGATAATGAGAGAACAAATAGTTGGATCCTTAATAAAAAGAGTTAAACTAGTAAGATGTTATTAAATTGTGTAAACAACACATTCAAAATAAGTATTGCAATTTACGGATACACGATTTATTATAAAGAGATGGCGAATTCACTGATGTTGTCCTGATTTAGGTAATTCTGGAAAATAAATGTTTAATGGAATAAATGATGTGATCTATCAATTGTGAGATTTACACAGATGAATATGATTATAGCAATTCACGCGAGAACAAAATGTTTAGTTAATTTTTTAGACACATAAACAACTTATACGATTTAGAATTCTGACGTTTTCGGATGGGATTGTTTTAAAGTCGTGTAAGCGAGATCCATCGTATTGTCATGATTTATGAATTTTTAAACTTAAATGCCCCTTAGAAATTTGTTTGAATTTAACGTATCATACCAGAATAATTTATTAACGTAAATTAAAATAAATTGTGAGTATTATATCAAAAGTTCTTTGTGACTTGATTTCGCGAACAGTTAGCATTTTGCAGTTTATTCGTGGAAATATATTTATGAATAACGAGAAAATTCATTCATGTGATCCGGATGTTAAAAACTGCGAATGTGCTGACCGATTCACCATTTAAAAATTGAGTCAAGAATTATGTATATCTATATTGTTATGCCTTTCAAAATGAGCTTGCCTTGAGCATATTATGCCTAGACAAAATTTTGGATGAGCAGTAATATTGTTTAAGCATATTAGAAAAACATAGTTACCTACGAAACACTGGAAAATGGTTATAGTTTTGAAAGTCATGAATGGAAATCCTTTCAAGTAGA
Source organism: Eudiplozoon nipponicum (assembly GCA_029291075.1). Taxonomy (NCBI): domain Eukaryota; kingdom Metazoa; phylum Platyhelminthes; class Monogenea; order Mazocraeidea; family Diplozoidae; genus Eudiplozoon; species Eudiplozoon nipponicum. The sequence continues at coordinate 958 of JAQBSW010010039.1, read as the reverse complement.
ATTAGCAATATCATAACGAACGAGCCTAAATTCGGGTTTTATCAAAATTATTCAAAGTTGAAATTGGTTCATTCTGTTAGTAATTAACCACGATAAATATACATATATTTATATTGACAGGATTTGTGTCTGTTTCCATGCATTCATGCGAGATACAAACGTTTGATGGATGTTATAAATATTTAATCATTTTCGACAGAATAGAATATGTGATATTTCCTCGTAAAAAATATAAATGTGCAATTATTTCGTGGAAATACTTTCAAGTGGAACATACCCGATACAGGTTAAGAAATCTATACAAAGAATAAAATGGTTGATTCTCTCAACATCATATGCGATTGATATACGTATTTGTTGCTATTTTTATCACAAAACTGTAAGAATTTAAGCTTTCATGCGGTAAAATATATTTAGAAAAGACTTAAAATTAATCTTTTAAAAATTTATACAATAAGAATGATGATGTGAACAAGCAAACAATTAATCATATTCATTTAATGTGTAATTTATATCATTATATAAAAGAAAATGATAGCAGAAAAAGTTTATTTATTTAACATTAATATGTCATTCACAACCGTACATGATTTTAGCTGTTCATGCGTAAACAAAGATATATATCAGCATTAATCCTTGCTAAAAAAATTGCATACAAATATGTAAGTGACGCGAACTCGGAAAAATTTCGACTTTTGCATTTCATGCATTGAAAACATTCGATTTATAACTGGCCAATTTATTGACGTTATTCTTAATTTTGTGCTTTTTAATTAAAATTATACAGAGACAAATTTGTTTCTTGTTATCAGAAATGAGTTCCGATGAATATACATTAACTGATATTGCGAAAACACAATTTTAGATCATTGATTTAATTTGCTATAAATAATAAATGCAAATAAATAAATGATATGAATTCGCAAAATGTTAGACTTTTGCAGTTCAAACACGGAAA
>JAQBSW010010038.1:20000-26031 GCA_029291075.1 Eudiplozoon nipponicum | reverse complement strand
TATATATATATATATATATATAGCATATAATCGACTGGCCACGCATCAGAAATCACAACAACAATTTATTAGCCTCTAGGCAAGACCAAATAATCAATCGAACAGACTCAACCAACTTTCAATCGGATTGGCAACAAACTGAAGAAGAAAAAACAGCTGCACATACGGTATTACAACCACCGTTAATAGCGACAGAAATTTCAAATCAATATCATCATTCAACACGGCAATTCGCACACTCTATTCTGTTGCCAAGGCGAAACGAAAGACGACACACGGGGAAAATCATCTGTACACGTAAAAGCTTTCAGTACTTGATGAGTTCCTAATAAGGACGAAACCGGTCTACTGGATGAATTGCCTTTTCTACACTATACAATTCTTAGTTTATACTGACATATGTAAGTAATTAATGGGTCAGGTGTTTATATCAAGACCGCAACCTTGATTATAATAATTGTTATCACCACCCGCGCAACCAATGTTCGTTTAATTATATAAATGTTCATTTCAATACCACTTCCCCATGTAATGTGGTGTCTGTTCAGTAATGACAGATTGGGCATGGTTAGTTGGAACTTTGGGTCTAAATGGATGCCATATGAGCTCCACCTAAAGGAAAAATTGACTAACCAAGTTACATTAGTTAGTATATAACTGAAAATTGTGTGTAGTGTAGTGTGCGGCAGGATAGCTCAGTGGTTAGAGCACCAGATTCCGAAGCAGACGTGCCCAGGTTCGTATCCTGTCCGCGGCAAATTCTGGCCAGTACTTGATGAGTTCCCAATAAGGACGAAACCGGTCTACTGGATGAATTGCCTTTTCTACACTATACAATTCTTAGTTTATACTGACATATGTAAGTAATTAATGGGTCAGGTGTTTATATCAAGACCGCAACCTTGATTATAATAATTGTTATCACCACCCGCGCAACCAATGTTCGTTTAATTATATAAATTTTCATTTCAATACCACTTCCCCATGTAATGTGGTGTCTGTTCAGTAATGACAGATTGGGCATGGTTAGTTGGAACTTTGGGTCTAAATGGATGCCATATGAGCTCCACCTAAAGGAAAAATTGACTAACCAAGTTACATTAGTTAGTATATAACTGAAAATTGTGTGTAGTGTAGTGTGCGGCAGGATGGCTCAATGGTTAGAGCACCAGATTCCAGAAGCAGACGTGCCAGGTTCGTATCCTGTCCGCGGCAAATTCTGGCCAGTACTTGATGAGTTCCCAATATGGACGAAACCGGTCTACTGGATGAATTGCCTTTTCTACACTATACAATTCTTAGTTTATACTGACATATGTAAGTAATTAATGGGTCAGGTGTTTATATCAAGACCGCAACCTTGATTATAATAATTGTTATCACCACCCGCGCAACCAATGTTCGTTTAATTATATAAATGTTCATTTCAATACCACTTCCCCATGTAATGTGGTGTCTGTTCAGTAATGACAGATTGGGCATGGTTAGTTGTAACTTTGGGTCTAAATGGATGCCATATGAGCTCCACCTAAAGGAAAAATTGACTAACCAAGTTACATTAGTTAGTATATAACTGAAAATTGTGTGTAGTGTAGTGTGCGGCAGGATAGCTCAGTGGTTAGAGCACCAGATTCCGAAGCAGACGTGCCCAGGTTCGTATCCTGTCCGCGGCAAATTCTGGCCAGTACTTGATGAGTTCCCAATAAGGACGAAACCGGTCTACTGGATGAATTGCCTTTTCTACACTATACAATTCTTAGTTTATACTGACATATGTAAGTAATTAATGGGTCAGGTGTTTATATCAAGACCGCAACCTTGATTATAATAATTGTTATCACCACCCGCGCAACCAATGTTCGTTTAATTATATAAATGTTCATTTCAATACCACTTCCCCATGTAGTGTGGTGTCTGTTCAGTAATGACAGATTGGGCATGGTTAGTTGGAACTTTGGGTCTAAATGGATGCCATATGAGCTCCACCTAAAGGAAAAATTGACTAACCAAGTTACATTAGTTGGTATATAACTGAAAATTGTGTGCAGTGTAGTGTGCGGCAGGATGGCTCAGTGGTTAGAGCACCAGATTGCGAAGCAGACGTGCCCAGGTTCGAGTCCTGTCCGCGGCAAATTCTGGCCAGTACATGATGAGTTCCCAATATGGACGAAACCGGTCTACTGGATGAATTGCCTTTTCTACACTATACAATTCTTAGTTTATACTGACATTTGTAAGTAATTAATGGGTCAGGTGTTTACATCAAGACCGCAACCTTGATTATAATAATTGTTATCACCAACCGCGCAACCAAAGTTCGTTTAATTATACTTTCAACATGTCTTTCAGTGGAAGTTGTACATTGAATGGGTGTTTCAAGGTCTTTAACTTCATGCTGATGCATGATTTCAAATACATAGTTAATTACGGCTTTATTAAGATAGGCACAGTTTACTTCAGACCTACTGCCAATTTTGAACGTATTTCTCTTAATTGATCTTCAAGCCAAGTTTTATTAAATATCTATTCAAATCGATAATATTTAGTGTTATGTTACTCTTGGAGAATAGTTACTCTTAGTGTCGATTAGGTATGTAATTTTTAGATCACCAAATTTGCAAACTTGACCTTTCACAAATATACTTTTATATAGTAACTCTTCACAATCTACATTGAGTTTTATTAACTTGAATAACCGCACATCTTTTAAATACGGAAAATTGAAGTAGCCTAAAATTAGCCAGCTATAAAAGTTGTGGAATCAAATGCTTTCTAGACGTGGATGGAGGCCATTAACGCGTAGACATTTTTCTCATAAAGAGCCTTAATAGATTTCCACATGGAATGAATATATGTGATGGTCGAGCGTACTTCTGTACACCCGTGCTGGTAGAATTAGCCTCGAGAATGAAAGAATCGTTAAGACTGACCTGTAACCATTGGCATTGATTGATCTGCCAACTAGGCATCGAACGTACCGTGTTAGTTAAAAAAACAGATTAAATTACTCAGCATATGTTTTTCTCAAAATTGGCGAGGTGCATTCTGGAAATCTTTAGACAAGTAATGTGAATTGTCAATCGATATTCCTAAATGATTCTTTTGCCAGCATAGATCTCAGTTGAAAAACGGTCGTTTCCGGTTATATAGACGCTTTGGCAACGTAGCTGTGTGGCCTTCATTATGAAGATGATACAATAAACTACCAAGCAACTCTTCTATTTCATTAGTAAATTCAATATCAGTTTAATAATGTGTTAGTGAAAACTGTACTAGAACAAATATTAAAGAATGCAATATAAAGGAGGACATCGCAATTAATCATCATGTTGATTAATATATCTGCAGATTCGACGATAATGCACATTGTAATCTTAATTTAAAATTTATAGTCTTTTAATGGAGCTAGATTCCAGATCTGATACATGAAATCTTCGCTTCCTGTCATTCGTTAATGCTGTGTCCCATATCAGGTCTAGTTATTTTCCAACGTTGTTTCATTCATGATGTCATCTCTGGATTTAATTTAAATGGATTTCAGAATCAGTCTTGTCGATCTATTGCGACCACATTTTGATGTGTCAACAACCATCCAAGTCAATTCTATTTTCAGTTTCCGCTGCATGACATGCAAGAGTCGATTTATTAACATGCCTGTATTTACACACTGTTGTATGCACTACTCTACTTACGATAATAGGGCTCATGGTTTCCACCAACGTACATGTGATTACAGGCTTTGTATGGAATTGGACACACTTCTGATGTATCTAACGGTCAAAATTTCTCCGTTTGATTAGAAATTTTTGTGACTAGAGCAAGAGATTGTTTTAAAATTGTTTGCATATTGTATTTTGATGCCACTGATTTTACTTACCGGCTTAGTTTAGCGTCCAATATTATTCTGATTTTACAATTCTCGTTCATTCTGTCAAGTTTAACAGACTTCAACTTATGTTAGAATTTAACTGTGATATTCATTATCGTTTTCATATTAGCATAAGATAGTACACAGTGGAAATGAATATTGCACTTGGTCTACCAAATCCCATCTCTTTATGTTCTAGGTCTGTTAGTCTAAAGCTCAAATTGTCATTAATTTTAGGATACCACTTTTCCACGCATTTGCTTTTTTTGCTCGAAATGTGAAGAGTACTCGAGAAAGTATCCTTTCTATAAACATCTCTTTCTTCTTTTTGGAGCGTTTCTTATTATTTTTACGTCAAGATACGGTAATCCACCAACAAACTCATTTTAAATCGGGAATCAGAGTTCTTTTAATCGGTTAGCTAAGTTTAAGAAATTCATCATCTCATCTTCTCCATGGCTCCAAAGGTAAAATAGGCATCCAAGAATTATGAGTATGATTTGTGCTTTAGTGGTGCCATAAATAAAAGTTATCTCAGAGTAAGGCATGACTCTATATTCCATTGGTGCCGAAATTGGCTGCCACATTCAGATACCTCATTTGGCGACAAGATGCCTTTTTAAATATAAAATAGGTAGAATTCCTACATATATTCATAATTTTCATGATGCTATAATCGACATTTCCTTGTTTCTCCTTTTAGCGGGTGATCAACTAGAAAACGCCACACAAAAAATTACATTGCTTGGCTTAACGGCATATTGTTAAAAAAAGCTCTTAATTATCTATCATCTGAAAGAAATTATACGAACTCATCCCTGTATGATCTAGGAAGTATGTCGATTTTCTTATCCTATGGCATATGAGTAACCACGAGCTTAATACAATTCCTAAATAGAAAACATACTATTTATCAATAATTTAATTTCTTGTAATTTACCACTCGGGTATTTATTTTTTAAATGTATTCTGCTGTATTAGGTAGTTGTTCACATATCGTATCGTCATACTCGATCTGAATCATCTAAATCGTCGCTCCTGATTTATCTGCTTTCAAAAAGTTGTTAGAACAACAGATTCCGAAGCAGATGTGTCCAGGTACGAGCCCTGTCTGCGTCAAATTCTGGACAGTAAATGATGAGTTCCCAATATGGACGAAACATGCCTAACAGATGAATTACCTTTTCTTTACTATACAATGCTTAGTTTATACTGGCAAATTTATGAAAATAATGGGCCAGATGTTTATATCATGATCGCAACCTTGATTAAAGTATTTTTATCATCGCCCACGCAACCAATCTTCACTTAATTATAAGATAGTTTGTTGTCAACTCTTTCCTGATGCCAAAATTATCCTACATCTTTTCATGTATAATTCTGTCCATTCCATTCAATATGGTACGCGCATTATCTGTGAAATCTTCTACTCCTTTAAAATCATCAACGTGCAATATAAAAAGAACATAAGACTTATTTTAGTTTTCTTAATAATCAGTTCAAATTTACGATTTAAAAAATCACGAGCCAATGAGTTCATTATGTTCAAATGGAGATCATGTTTAAAGGAAATTTAAAGAAACAGAACTATAAATTTAAACTATTTGTGTCAAGCTAAATTTAAAGCAGATATTAATAAATTAAAGGTTGGCTAATCGCCTACTTAATTGTTCATTATTTAGTTGTAACATTTTTACAAATGAATAATTTAACGTATTATGACTCACAGTTCATATAAGACCAAACTGAACACGAATTGATGTCATCTCATGTATACATGTAATTAGGATGCAAATTGAGCCAATTATATGTCCCAAACCCACTAAATATTTGGTTTATAACCATAGGTATTATCGCCTTTGTTTAATAAGGTAATACGATTAGATAGTTTCAAAAAAGAATGTTCTCATTAATAGTAGGACTCATATACACGCTAATTGTTCTCTCATTAATGCGACTTTCTGTACTAGTTCCTTTAGTGTTACCCCCTTTGAGACTTCAAAAGACTGTGAACTAAAGCGTAGGAGTCATGAATTGCAATAGGTTAGAGTAATATTTTTTTAACTATCCGTTTGGAACGACCAAGACAAACAAATATACGGTCGCTACGTCTGGTTAATAAAAAAGTTACCTAATTTCATTAAAGTTAAATATCTACTACTT
>JAQBSW010010038.1:0-17500 GCA_029291075.1 Eudiplozoon nipponicum | reverse complement strand
ATATATATATATACAGTATTTGTAGGACTTGTTTCGTATAATCTCGAAGAAATGGTTGGAAGTAATTGAAGAGCATTAATAATGAAATTGAGATATGTAGGTTAAGTTGAAAATGCAAATGTGAATCTCCGAAGTTATCAAAACAATTTTTCACTCTATTAGCTTACCCAGTTTAGTCATCCATAATCATTGCATGTTTGACCATCTATACTTTATTGTTCATAGTGGTTGAGAATCAGCATACAAACTCATAATAGGAAGATCATGCTGAACGTGGCAGCTGATCTGCATAGAGATTGGATAGATAAATAGGTAAGTCCTAATATATAGAATGAAAATGTTGAATTTGCTTATCATTATCTATTTTCCACTTTAGTGGACGTTTCATCTGAAATACATTGCATATTCTAATTATTTGTTTTAAAGTCTGGTAGATTAAAATAATCCTCAGTAATAATGGAAAATGTCTAGGTGTACATGGTAGCATAAAATCACGTTAGCTAATTTGTGCAGAGAACTTTTCTGAACTTACGCTTACACATAAAGGCAATAGAAATTTAACTTTATCAGGATAACTCAACATTTAAGTATTACTTGATCAGGATAAATTTTTGTCGCGTAAGGTATAGTCTTTCAGCCAGTCAAACGTAAGCTAGTATAACTGACTAAAAGAATCTTCGTTGACATAATATTACTTTCGAGTGTGCATTGAATGTATCAAATTAACTTAAAGGGTCACCACACTAATGATCGCACAAAGCGATATTTACTGGTATCTTAAAAATAGTCGCACATAACGAAGCTTTTCACTTTATAACAAAAACATGCAAATAGAAGTCCAGACAAACACAATTCATTAATATTGAGTCTACGGCTTCTGTAGTTAGGTGGATTACGTCAACTACAGCCGATTGTGACTTTTAACAAACATCATTTTTGTTCGTCATTGTCATGGGCAGCACGCAAAGAGCTACACCGCAGTCAAATAGCCTCTTCGGTTTACAGGATGATACGTCAGACCGATCGGACTATCGTGGGTTTCAGTTGAAAGGCTGGAAGCGAACAGTGTCAAACCTTCCGAAATATGTGCTCCATCTGCTAGTATTCATTATTCTTGCACTGTTAGTTTTGATTTTAATTTTGGTCATCATTGCAATTGCTCAGAGCTCTGGGAAGTGCCACAAGGGTAAGAAAGGTAGGTATTGTTAGTAAATTTATTTTACCCACTAAAAGTTAGTCTGTATGCATTTTAAATAGTCTGCATGATGTAAAATATCTGTTTTCTGATTTATTTGAAAAAAATTACTCTGAACACATTCTAAAGCTCATTTCACTGAAATATAACATTTTGATAATTTTTTTTCAGAAGCAAAATTCCATCAATCCCATATTCCTTTACTGGCATAACAGTTCTAAATTATCGGCAGGTACACGTATTAACGTATAACCAATTTCCATATTAGCAAGCCTTGCTTCATTAGTTTGGTTTTTTAAAACTGGTGAGAATGGACCAACTGAAGAAGGCTGCCGATAAAGGCAGCCGAAATATTTTTTAAGAAAGAAAACTATTGTAAAACTACCTGTGTTAGTCGAAACGAAGATCAGGTAATTTCGATTAATCCAGTTTCGCACAGATACTGTACTATTTTGGGAAGTTATTTCTTGAATGAGTACGCAGTGGAATCTCCACATTTAGAGTATACACGGTTTTATTCAGTGGGTAGTAGATTTGCACTATCAGTTTCGAAACCATCTGATTAATCCCCATTTCAAAGTACACATCGAGTTCTTCTTCATTGTGGCTTGTTGTTGATTCGTCCCGTTCCTCCGACGGCTCCAAAATTATTCATACTAACCACTGGAAATGCGGAACGATTTAGTCTTCGTTGAATGCACTGCACACTTGATGAGATTACGTATACCGTAAATTTTAGATTTCTGCAAATGTACTGGATGTGAGGATTTGGTCTGCGATTTAGAGGATGTATATATATATATATATATATATATATATATATATATATATATATATATAGTTGTTAAGTGGGTATTTTCGTGTACTCCATGCATTTGCGTATATAGAGTTCAGTTACTGAGACCATTACGTATTTAAAACCATCAGTGCGTCAAAAAATTTAAATATCATTAGATCGGTTTTGGAACGAGGTTACTACATTTTCTTAAATTAGTTATTGTGAGCATTGTATTGTGCCTGTGACTGGAGGTCTGACGATGTAACGGGAGATAACGTTCGGGAACGTTGGCAGTCAACGAAGATTATATCGTACCTCATTTTCAGTAGTTAGTATGAATGATGTTGAAGCCTTCGGAGGAAAGGGACCAATCAGAACCCAAACTCAACGAAGATGAACTTGATGCGTACTTGGAAATGGGGATCAATCGGATTTTTACGAATCTGACAGTGCAAATCTACTATCCACAAAAGTAAACCGTGGATACTCTAAATATTGTGAGGTTAACGCCTCTAACTATAATAACAATCTAGACGTCAAATATGGAAGCAATGAAGAGGACTTATTCGAGATGTTTCAAAGAAGAATATAGGAAGATTAAAAAATCAGTAATAATAAAGTTATGAGTTTAAATAAATTGGCTTGCCTGACATAGAATTCCTAAGGTACTAAAGCGTGCGAATAAATTATTACAAAATACGTGATAAAGAGTAAAGGAAGTTCTGTGTAAAAACAAACTAAATAAAGGTCTACGAAAACTAAACGTAGGTTAAATGTGAGTGAAATTAAGCAATAGCCTAACGGAAGAATTTGCGGTGATCATGAATTAATTTATCATTCTAATTCTCTTATTAGAGGTCATTACCATTTATGACTAAAAACAATCGTTTTCCATTACGGAGTAGAATCCTGTTTAATATTGGATCTGGAGGTTTTCTATGGTCTGTACATTACTAATATCCTCTAGAGAATATATCTAAATCGTTTCTCGTGCCAAACTCACTACTCTTCTACGATTAAATATTACAATTCGCCAACAGCCGTTAAAACTAATAACGTTGAAAGTCCCCCGTGAGTATCTGGCCAGGTCTGACTTATTCACATGATCATATTTATATACTATTTTATGCTTATTTCATCGCCTTATTTTCGTATTTATTCTTCATATTCCATAAAATCCATTGATTAGTTTTGCTTATGTCCCGTGTACTGCTTAAAAATACCAGATGGGCATTAGTTAATGAACTAAAGGTTAGCATGATCGAGGTCGCAACATTGATTTAAATATTTATTATCACCGCTCGCGCAACCAACTTTTCTTTAATTATATAAATGTTCAATTCAGTACTACTTCCCCAGATAGTGTGGTGTCTGCTATATAATGACAGATTGTGAGTGGTTAGTTGGAAATATGATTATAAATGTACACCATATATATATGTATACGAAAGGCTAACCAAGAAACATTAGTTAGTGTATAACTGAAAATTGTGTATAGTGTGCAACAAAATGGCTCAATGGTAAGAGCAACAGATTCTGAAGCAGGCATCGAGGTTCGAGCCATATACGCTGAAAATTCAGGACAGTACATGATGATTTCCTAATACTGCCAAATCTATGTACATAATAGGACAGTAATTGATATTAAGATTTCCAACTTGAGTCAAATAAACTATTGGTATAATCATTTGAAAATCATAGCTAAAAATTTGCCTGATGATTTATAAAGCATAAGTATAATAAATTCGTAATGTTAAGCATTGTTTAAGATTAATTGTTTGCAAATATATTTTAACAGAGAAATTCAAGTGTTGGTTAAATGTGTCATGTGACGGCCAGTAAAATCATTGATGCAAATCTGTACCAATTTATACATATAAAAGAACTATATATATATATATATATATATACACGTAAATATATAATTATATATACTGAATTGATGTCTTATACCAGTATTTTATTATATATTAATTATTAGTATAACCTATTATAGCATAATGTAGCAAATTCAATTGAGTAAGTAGGCCGGTTTCGTTCTTATTAGACAATCAGCAACTTCTTGCTAGAATTAAATGAACCGGGCTCGAATCGTGCCCTAGTTGCTTTAGAAACGTACAACTTTTTCACTGCATGATCTAAGCCACTTAGTACTCGCTATTTTCCGTTGTAGAGCAACTTATGTTCTTTGGTCAGTCATTCATTCAGGTCGAGATAATTTGACATCGCTTTAGATCTAAAATTAAATCTGGCTTTTCCCGATCGGTCCTCATTGAACAGATACTATACCATCTTTAGAAGTGATTTGGAATTGAAGTAACATGACAGTATTTTATTTATATATATATATATATATATATATATATATATATATATATATATATATATATATATATATAGGTCAGTATAATCTAAACATTTTATGAGGTACAAAATGGATTTTGTCAAGAAGATCAGTTTAGACTATTAGGATAAATGGGTCTTAAAATTTAGACATTTAGGCCAATTGCGACATAGCAAAACAGGCACCGCTTCATGGAAAATCTGGAAATAATAAATTAGTATGTAGTGGATAAGTTTCAACACTCCAAACAAATGTGCCTCAGTTCGATTGCCGGTCACAGCTGTACTAGAACGTATTTAAAAAGGGCTCAATAGGAGAACAACCCGTCTACTGGATGCATTTCATTTATTGCATTATGCACTGTTCAGTTTATACACAAAACATACTCATATATATATATATATATATATATATATATATATATATAATTCGCTTGTGATACTAGGAGCCAATAATTTCAATTGACTCTGATAATCAAACTTGCTCAGATTTGTGTAATTATTTATTTTAGTTGAACGAGATTATGTATTTTTTATACTGATGATAGATCTCGCAGATCAGAATTGGAATATTGAAATAACAACTAAAATGTTTCCTTAAAAATTAAGGTGAAACCAAATACCAAGGCTCTAGAAGAATATTCTTCAACAATTATTAATATTCAGATATGTTAAACATGGACAGAGCGTGATGAATTCCCATTAAGCACGAAATCGGTCTATTGGGTGAATTTCATTTTCTACACTATACAATGCTTAGTTTATATGGACAAATGTATGTGCATAAATAAATGTTAAACATTGATGTAATTAAATGTACATGGATTGCGTTGATTGATTACATAATGTAGAAACAGCAATTCATCCAGTAGGGCGGTTTCGTTCTTATTGGGATCTCATCACGTACTGGCCAGAATTTGCCCTGGACAGGGCTCGCACTTGGGCACGTCTGCTTCGGAGTCTGTAACTCTACCCACTAAACCGCCATGCCGAACACTTCACACACTTTTCAGTTATATACAAACTAATGTTTCTTTGTTAGCCTCTCTTTTAGGCGAAGCCTATATGACGTACCTTTAAACATAAAGTTCAAACTAACGACAAAATTTGTCATTAGAAAACAGATACCTTGCTACCTGGGGAAGTGGTATGAAATTAAGCTTTTATATAATTATAAAAACCATTGGTTGCGCCGTAGGCGAAACCAATTTCCTGACACAAGGTTGCGATTTTGATATAAATATCTTTCCCTTTATATGCATATTTTTTTCAATTTAAAAATTGTATAATGTTTGCAACAGATTGAAGTTATTTGGAGTTGACAGCAGCGGATAATATAACATATGCTTAATTATAAGAGCTAAGGCACATTGATTAGGCATAATTTATATGTATTTCTTGCCTTGTTCGTTAACGAGTGAGGGTATTTCGTTTTTTGAGCAATTTCTTTACTAAAGATTCTCGACTTATATGGCAAAGACGATTGTCACATTTTGCCGACTAGTCATTTTTGTTTATTACCCTGTTTCATTTTATAATGTGTTTACCAACTTTTGGTAACAATGGTTAAATTTGTCCCGTGTTCATCTAATTTATAGTTTAGCATGAATTTTGACTAGCCTCTAAGTCATGCCGTGCGGCTTACGTAAGACGCACATTATGCAAAATGGCGTGTCTATGAGGTTATGAATGATAACTATTTTATTAATATAAACATGTAGATGAAAACAAAGCTTTTCGTGGATTGCTTGTTAGTGGCATATCCAGTGTGTGTTTTGCATTTCTATATGCTTTATTTTCTTGTTAAAACATGCTTCCTGTGTAAATGATATAGCACTTTATGTTCACGCTAAATTTAGCATTTCAAATTTGCTATAAAATATCTAACTCACAAAAGGCCTTGCCATGCCTATGACTTCAAACAACTACTTTTTGTAAATTGCTTTCTAAAACTCAAACGATAGTGTTTTTTAATAATTTTTTACCGTAGATGATCCTTCAATTCCAGTTGAGACATGTCTTTTCCTTATTAATAATGGAACTGGTGAAGCTCAAATAAAACGCTTTGGGTACAACTTTGCACGCCGTGAGTGCGAGGAGTTCATATGGACCGGCTATGGTGGAAATCTCAACAACTTCGAATCGCTTGATGAATGCCAGAATACCTGTCCAGGCAAGACGTTTATACGAATTTTAACATTCTTTAGACGAGCTGGGCACAAACCATTGCCTTGTTATATAATTTATTGTTTGAATTTTTATAATGTCATTTTTATTTAAGTAAGCAATCAATGATTGCGCTGACGGTGATAAAAATTAATTAAATCAAGATTGTTAATTTCTAGTACAAATACCTTCCTGGTAATTTTGAAGCTAGTCGCACAGCGTTGCACTACTTCATATTTACCGGTGGCAATTATTTTATGTGCAATAAACCAAAGGAATTGGGGATTAATTCCATTTTGTGGTCTTAATTTAAAATCTTTGTTTATAAAAGTTAAAAATATTACTTTCAGTTTCTTTTTTGGACATGGATGAGTATATACTATTAGAATTTTTTACGAATTAGTTAAACAATCATTTAGCAAATTTCATGCAATTAAACAATTATGGCATCATAAGCACAGTGGAAAATAAACCTAAAATTCAGATACTGTTTTTGCGGTGAACTAATTTCCTATTGTGTATTAGGTTATGCGCACCTAGTAACAAATTGTTTCAAATACAACCATAGGGATAAACCAGAGTCGACATGACGAAAGGTTTAATCTAATGTTTACATTCATTTCGTGCTTACAGGCGACTCATTAGTAGGAGCCGGTATTACGCCCTATGCCCACTATATATTTGGTTGAAGAATATGGGGCAGACGGACGGAATAATCTTCTTTACGAATGTGTATACCAGCAGTAGTGGAGCTAACTTCATATAAAATCTCCGAAAATGCGACTTAAACATTAACTCACTCAAAAAAAAAATACTGTGTCTGTAAAGGATACCAACACTATAGCTATTGTACCAGTAACAGATACAACGTTATAATACAGAAAATGTATATGTTGATAAAACTATGTATATCAGTGTACGCTATAGTTCACCAAAATCGAGAATTACAACTATTTCTGAACACCTGTTACTCCAGTAAATTCATACACTCTGGTCTTGATCGATATCAGTTCTCACTCAGTAACCATAGTATTGGTACCATGTAACTATTCTGCAACCATATTGTTGGTATACTTTACAGGCACGGTATATATTATATGTCGTTACTAGGCTTTTATATCGCATTTAAATACTGTTTGCTGCGAAGAACTAATATATATGCAATTATGTATTAGGTGTTGCGAACCTAGTAACAAATTAGTTCAGTTGTGACCAGAAAGATAAACCAAAGGCAGCATGAACGGAAAGTATAATCTCATGCACATTCGTTTCGTGCTTACTGGCGACTCATCAGTAGGAGCCGGTATTACGCCCATTAACCACTATATATTTGGTCAAAGAATGTGGAATAATAGGACGGTACAATCTCCTAGACGCATGTGTAAACCTTCAATAGTGAAGCTAACATCATCTAAAGTCAACGACAATGCGACTTCAACGCTAACTCACACTATATAATATATATACCGAGTCTGTAAAGGATACTAACACTATGGATATTGTGTTAGTAACTGATACCTTTTTTGAAATCGATGAGTACCGGATACTAACACTATGGTTTCCGAGTCGGTACATGATATCAACCTGATGGATATAAATTTATGCTAAAGTTCACCCAAATTGAGAATTACAACAATTTCTCAACACCTGTTACTCCAGTAAATCCATACATTTTGGCCTTGATCGATATCAGTTATCACATTTCGCGGTAAGCATGACATCATTCAATTATATATATTACAATTAAATACTGTTTGTTGCGAAGACCTAATATATATGCAAGTATGTATTAGGTGTTGCGAACTAATTTGTTACTAGGTTCGCAACACCTAATACATACTTTTATATCGCATTGTCGAAGATTTTATTTATATAGTGATTAAGGGGCGAAATACCGGCTCCTAGCGATGAGTCGCCAGTAAGCACGAAAGGAATGTGCACATGAGATTATACTTTCCGTTCATGCTGTTTTTGGTTTATCCTTCTGGTCTTAATTGAACTAATTTGTTACTAGGTGCGCAACACCTAATACAGAATTGAATAACCTAGACAGACACTTTGTTTAAAAGTACTTATATCGATTTTAATTCCTGAATCCATCTAGCACAAATCAGTCAAATACATCGGATGTGTTATTATTGTGATATATTTGAACACAGAATGTAAATTAGGAGGGGGTTGCTTAAATCGCAATACTTTTATTTCGATCGGGTTCTGATTTGCTCGAATGTTTGCATCTAGTGATAATTTGAAGATAATAAATGGATCTGATTTGTGGTTCATTTGTGTCTGATATCTTGATTCATATATATATATATATATATATATATAATATATATATATATATATATATAATACATGTAAATTTAAGGTGACTGTTAGTAAGCATTTTTTGAGTTACATTTTTAAAAAAATATGTAATTTTGGTCAAGAAAGCCCCTATTTGGAAAGCCATTAATTTGCTTTTTACAATTACTCAAGCGACCGCTTTCTAGAAGGCTAAACCGGCATAACCCGCATATCTAATTTTGCTTTCGATATATATTCAATGCGGTTTGATCCTCGCTAGTCAGTTTGCCGTCGTGCTCTGATGATGTCGTCAGTGCGTTGCCACTGGCGGTAGTTTTGTTATTTTGTTCGACAACTGGTTAAATACAATGGGATTGGTGTTTATTTCAAGCTCGCAAACTTGATTTAAAGAATTATTACCACCACCTGCGCAATCAATTATTTTTTAACCCGGTCATGTTCGGTAACCGAACTGTATTTATGATCAATGGTTTACAAATGCCTACTTTATGTATCTCTTCGAGTCTGACTGAAATAGGTTTAAATTTCATGTATATTTAAATTTTAATAATATATTGTATTCTAAATTGTAATTTTTTTTCATCTTTTAATTTTTAGATTTATTTTTCTATTTCATTAACTAATCCGAATTATTGCTGATTTAAATTTTATTTATTTGTTAAAAATAATTTTTTTTGCAAACTTTCAACTCATCCATTTTGCGATTCAGGCGCGCAACACTGCATTTTCAGCTACGTAACAATTTATAGAGAATTCAATTAAACAATAGTTGATTGCGCGGATTGTGGTAACAATTCTTTAAATCAAGTTTTCGAGCTTGAAGTAAACACAAATCGCATTGTATTTAACCAGTCGTCAAACAATATAACAACAACAGCATAGTGCATGCCATTGACGGTAGCTTTGTTATGCTGCTAAGTACAATGCGATTGGTGTTTACTTCAGTTCGCAAACTTGATTTATAGAATTAAACAATGATTGATTGCGCGGGTGGTGATAACAATTCTTGGAGTAAACACCAATCCCATTGTCTTTACTTAGTCATGAAACAACATTGCGAAACTACCAGTAGTCGCACGAACTGACGCATTTCTATCTTCCGTGATCATTCATCATCAGAGTTCGTCGACAATCTGATTAGCGACGATCATACCGCAATGCATGTACGTTTGGAAGGAAAAAATAGATATGCTGCTCTCACCTCCGGTAGTTTCTAATTTATTGAACTTGACTGGAAATGCCTCGTAGATCGTTTTCAACCTTATTGGGCAAACCTCAGTAATCGATATCTATTTACAAATGTAATTTAAAGCTATCCCTACGAGGATCCAATTGAAGGAAAGTTTAATAAAATGACACAAAGTGCTATGAAATGTAAAATTGGATTAAATTTGCGGCTTGTAAGCTTTAAGCGATAAGCCTCACAATCCTGATCCAAATACCCCGGAATTAATATCCTGACCAAGAAAATGAAGTCCACTAATGTAGAGTTATCAATATGGTCGAAACCGCTCTAATAGATTATCCGATTTTGGTACGCTATGCAATGATTAACTTAACGAAATATTTATATATATGTATATATATGAATATATATAATCACCCACATATTTTAAACAAAATACCATTTAGTAAAAGAAAGTAAGGTTATTGGGAATAAATACGCCGATATAATTCGTCAATTTGTTGGCTTCCATTGGATTGGATGAATTAGTACTTGTCTGCTAATTGAGTTTCATTTGTATTTATTTTCAGCAGCCGTTCGAGTTTCATGTGGTTAATTAAGTTCTGCTATAACAAGATCGAAACACCGAGTATAAACCACTATCTCAAAGCCTAAAACCACCCAAAAGCATTAAAAATCATCACCTATTTAATCACAATACCCAAGCAGGACTAATGCAAATGAAAAAGTTCAAATTACAATCAAGATTAATACTTATTCACTATATGAAATGGAAGCCCACGAAAGTTTTATCCGATGAAATCATTTTTTTGTTATGAACAGCGAAACACATCGACTTAGTTATCGCCAATAAACTTACTTTTTTACTTAATTGTGTTTTTCTTAAAATATGTGGGCACAAAAGTATAATGGCAAGATTTGATTATATATATATATATATATATATATATATATATATATATATTGTTAAGATAAGCATATACTTCGTGCCCGTTGATTAATCTATTATTAAGGAGAAACAACTGCATTTGTCGAATTGGTATTAATTTCTGATGTTTGTCTAATAAGGTTGAAATCGATCTAATAGATGAATTAATAATGATATCCTTTATGCATAGAGTTTATACTATATCATCATCATCATCATCATGTCCAGCCATACAAAAGTCAAAAGTGACTAATGTTTCACTGCCATATAACCATAAGGAGTGAAAAAAGTATATAAGTGAATTTAGACAAATTATTAGTGAGATTTACGAGAGAGAGAGAGGCAGAGAGAGAAGGAATACCTTGCTACTATGAGTAAATTTATCAGGATAACTCACAGAAATGAGGCAAACTAAACCTCTCCACAACACCATTATGGCCAAGTTAGCATTCGGGCAAGGCGACATCAGCAATACAGCTTCCTTGCGGATTTCACTGTATCACGTCATAAACTATATATATATAAAAATATATATATATATATATATATATATATATATATATATATATATATATATATATATAAACCAAGTCTGTAAAGGGTGCCAACACTGGCTAATGTGTCCCTAGGGGCCGTTAATACGCCCAATACCCACTACGAATTCGTTTTGTCAAAGACTTTTTAGAATGTTAACTCCGTTGCTGTTTGAATACAAATTCGTATAGGAGACTATACCGTCCACCAATCTAACATTTATTGACCAAATAATTAGCGACGTATGAACGGCTCCTAATGATTAGTCGCCAGAAGGAACGAACCATATGTCTACTTGAGATTATACCTTCTTCTGGTGCTTTTTGAACTAGTTTTGTACTAGGTTTGCAACACCTGCTAGACACTTTCATATATATATATATATATATATATATATATATATATATATATATATATATATATATATATATATATATATATATATATATATTAGCTCTCCGCAACAAACAATATATAACTATTATTATAAAATAATTTTCTTTTAAATTTTAAATAATTAAGCATTTTTCTTTTTGTTTGATTTTATTAATACTTGTCGCCACATGTCTTCACGCATGCCACATTGCAGGCCTGAATACAAAGCCGTATAATTGTGCGCCTTGGAATTCTCTAGTTAATGAGACTATCGGGATTGGCCTGCGCTATTTCTACAACAACTCAACGCAGACGTGCCATGCTCATTTGTGGCGTGGTGATGAACAGAATGCTTTCAATACTTACAGCGTTTGTATGGCAACCTGCTACCTATCTGAACTGCCTTCATTGCCATTGATGATTGTATCCGAAAATGCAAGCAAAAATCCAATACAGAATACCAATTCGGTTATTTTGACTACGGCTAAACCACCACCAGTTTAATTTGAAAAACAAACACCACCTACTTGCGTCTTGGCATGCATGTTTACTTACGAAAGCAAACTAAATTCCTGTCATAAATATTGACGAATACAAGTTCAAATCTAAAACTTAATATATGGCAAAAAATAATTACATCCGTGCTTAGAGAAACCCTAAGCTATTTACAAAATTAGTTCCCGAGTAATAAAATAAAGCTGTAAAAAGAGGAACGTTAATATTTCTGTTTTCTTTGCAGCGGTTTGTAATTAACGAATTGTAAAGGTGATTTGTAAAACGTTTGACGCATGTGACACATTTGTGTCGACTAAACCAATTCTAATTAGGCTCTTTAACGAACAGCATTATAGTGAGATTTATTGACTCTTAAAAGTTGTCCAGATAACACTTTTGGTTGGTGTCTAATGTAATTTGGCGACCGAGAATCCTATCTTTATTTCTCATATTTACAACTTGCCTTATAAACACCATTTGTAAAATCAACAATAACAAATCGATGACAATCAGTGTGTACATACACTTTATATCTGGCGAATAATCATGTTTTTACACGTATAATTGAATTATTTCATTGCGTGCAACCATGAAGTGTATGCCTCCGCCATGGTTTTCAGATGTTTATTTGGTTTCGCCGATCACTGGCTGTTCTTTCGATTTAAGTTTCACAACACAATACCTCAAAATATAGAAAATTATAAAGTACAAGGATAAAGTCGTTCAAAATTGGTCTTTTGCAGATTTTTATCATTGATATTATATTTGGTAATGCTCCAAGGTAGCCGGACTTCACTTTATTATTTTAATATAAAAATGCTAAACTGTGCAGTTAAACACTATCAGGATTATGAGTAAAAAATTTGTGCAAATCCAGTCAGTGACTTGATGAATTATTCGTCTTATTTGGAGTGAGATGTTATGGTACAGTGAACCAACGGGAAAACATGTAAATGTCGGTATAAAAAAATTTATGAAAAAAATGTGTTGAAAACATCAAACTGTGCCAGACAACAGAGAACATTCAATTGTTCTGCAAATCATTGTGCAATTTTTTAAACCTTGATGAATCTTTAACATTATGATTTTGCCTTTCAGATCGCCTGTGAAACTTTTGTGTGATATTTTTACTATAACAAAAATTCGGCCCAAATTAAAGATACTTCGTCTTTGCTATTAGTGAATAAATTCATGTTTGTGATGTAGCCATACGAGAAAATTATTGTTCAGTCTGTGTTTCGTAGTTCGGGTTTTGATCTAGCTATTAAATTTGACTAAAAATGCGCTATTAGTAAAAATTTTGCATGAATTTAACGGGTAATTTTTCTTTTAAATGGGATTTTTAAATAACTGTGGTATTTTAGTCATTTGATAAAAGTAGTAAATATTTTCTTCGAATTTCTGTTGCAAATGATTTTTACTGGTGTTTCAGGAATAAAAAGTGATGATGATAACGCAAAGATAAGAGCTGACGCAGTTTAAAAATTGGTTTTAACTAAGCTTAAAAGACACTCGGAAATAAAAATGTGAAAATAATTGTATTTAAAAAAGGATGAGATTATGTTGATTGAATTTATTTAAGCAAAATGTTGTGAGTATTGTTTACCGGTATTTTTATATGCGCAATGTGTAGATATTGTCTTCCTACAATAATATTTTCTGTCTTCAAATGACACTGTAATCAAGCTAAATATCTCATTTCTATTAAATCGGAAAAATCGCGAACATTTCGCATAGATACAATAATATAAATCTTATAGCGTGACACCGCGTCGTTATTTGATCTTATAAAAGGTTACTTTAATCAAGTTTACGAACTCGATCTAAACATTTGACTCATTATGTGCATACATTGGTCAGTATAATAAAAGAATTGTGTAGTGCAGAAAAGGCAATTTATTCAGCAGACCGATTGCGTTCTTATCTGGAATTTATCACATACTGGCCAGAATTTGCCGCGGACAGGACTCGAACCTGGGCACCTCTGCTTCTGAATCTGGTGCTCTAACCACTGAGCCACACTGCCGCATATTAAGCACAATTTTAAGTTATATGATAAATACATAACTAATTCGGTTAGTCTTTTTTCTTTTAGGTGGAGCTCATATGGCATCCATTTCGACCCAAAGTTCCAACTAACCATCCACAATCTATCGTTATGGAACAGACACCACATTACATGGGCAAGTGGTATTGAAATGCACATTTATATAATTAAACGAAAATTGGTTGCGCGGGCGGTGCTAACAATAAATATAATCAAGGTTGCGATGTTGATACAAACACCTGACCCAATAAGCACTTACATTTGTCAGTATAAACTAAGAATTGTATAGTGTAGAAAAGGCAATTCATCCAGTAGACCGGTTTTATTCTTATTGGGAGCTCATCACGTATTGGCCAGAATTTGCCGCGGACATGGCTCGAACCTGGGCACGTCTGCTTCGGAATCTGGTGTTCTAACCACTGAGACACCCTGTCGCACACTACTCACAATTTTCAATCATATACTAACTAAAGTTTATTGGCTATCTTTTTAATAAGGTGGAGTCTAAATGGCATCCAATTAGACCTGAAGTCTCCACTACCCAATCCCAGTCTGTCGTTATAGAACATACATCATGTTACATGGGAAATCGGTATTGAATTGAACAAAGCTGTTATGATTGAGCTTAATGAAAACCTACATATCGATTAGTTCACATAATTGCAAATGTTTTTGCATGTGTTGGCTGCGAAGCGCGTGGCTACTGAAATATTCCTCCACTTGGAATGTTGCAGTATAATAAATGAAGTAAAATCAAAATTTTGAAAAATAATGGCTTTCTCCATCTTCACATTCTGTAAATGCCATTTCCTGTCAACAACTACGGCCTCTAAATCGTCAGGTTTGGCACCGTACTGGTGTCAGAATACTCTAGATCTGGGGTATTTTAGAGCTATCAATCGATCGTGACATCCAAAACTGGTCAGCCGGACCCTACATACTTATTTCTTTACGTTCATCAGTCTTACCTACGATGTACGGTTCTTTGAAACCGGCTTCGATGTCTGATAATAATAATAAAAATAATCAGGCATTAACAAAAAGTTGAACGCTAGGAATATCAGATTTAGATTCTCCGGAATAATACACTGGCCTGCAATCCACCTAGAGTGCTGCGATTTTATACTGAAACCCTAACCTGTGTTCTCGGCTTTCTGATTCCGGAATAAAATAAATAAGAATACAGAATTCTAATAGCCAAATCATGTGATATAAATCTTTGTAGAAAAATTATATGATGGAAAATAGTTAGGAGCCAAAGAGCCACACTTGCTTTTATTAGCAAAGAAGGCAAGACAGAACAAATAAAGCTTATTTTAAGACTCAAACTCATAGCAATGCTACAAACAATTTTCTTAGACGACGCTTAAAAAATAAATTAGCAGCAGGGACCAAAACAAAAGGAGTTTAGTATTAACGTAAATAAACGTTCATGTCTAAACGAGTATGACCATAACTTTGTCATTACGTACGTATTGTTGTCAGTATAAACTAAGCATAGTATTATGTAGAAAAGGATATTCAACCAGTAAACAAGTTTCGTCCATATTGGGAACTCTATATGTACTGTCAAGAATTTGTCCTGGATAGGGCTCGAACCTGCGCAGGGCTGTTTTGGAATCTGTTGCTCTAACCAATGAGTCACCATGCTGCACACTATACACAATTTTTAGCTCTGATGTAATGAGGTTGCAACTATTTGGTCAATTATCTATTAAATTTGCGCTTTTTTTCAAATATTAAATGTTTTCAATGATCAACACAGTTTCCAGATTTGCAACAGAATTGCGCAAACAGTTCAGTGCTAGAATGATAACGGAATTACTTTTCTCACGGTATTCACATTTGAAAACTGTTCACTGTATTACGATCTAGCATCGAGGAAAATCCTTGTCTGACTTGCAGGTCATTCACAAAGACCAGACACAAGTGCCTAAAAATAAGAATTAAAAACACTTAAATATTAACAAAGTTATCTAAATATTAAATTCTAAAAAATTATTAATATTTTTTTAAAGTCAACTTTACAAAATTACTGGCCAGCCTTCTCTTTGAAATTTAATTTTCATGGCACTATTCAAGTAATTACAATTAATTTAATTTAAAAAATTAATTTAATTACATTTTCAGGTTTCTCATGATAAACAGTGATATTTGAATGTTCAAGCAGAATGAAACGAGAACTTAACTAAAATAAATGGATCAAACGGCCGATCATATAAATGAATGATCATTTCTTTAGTATGATTAATGACCAAATAATGAGAGTTAACATATTTTGTAGTATATTGATCAGATAAAACCACAATTCTAATCACAATTATAAAGGAACTGCGTTCCTGCTATTCATTATGCACGGTAAAATTTATAGTTTTGATATTGAGCAGGACGAATTACTTGGAAAATATCAGGTTATAGACCACTTGCCTACTCATAGCAACTTAGCACTTAGAAAATCTTATCTGACGTACTAGAAACTCCATATTTAGTTGAATAGAATATTGGAAAAGAACAAGTATAATGAAAAATTTATTTTAAGCATATATTATAACTTTTTATATATGCATGTATGATTTGTAAGACAAAAACGTGAAATGTACAATTAGGATCTGTTCGTAAATGTACCAACTTGATCTATCGTGATTTTCTCTTATAATAAACAATTTTTAAATTGTGATTTTTATATGATGATCAACCCACAAGAATAGAATTTAACTTTATGACTTTCCAGAAGATCATAACCGTTTGCATACATCCAAACTTTGCTTAATATGATAATTTTCAGTGTATTAACATTATAACATGTTTATTCCTAAGGAAATAATCGATTCTTCCAAAATCTCTATTCTATTTTTAGAAAAGTATCTTTAGATAATTGCTGTTTTAGTTAGATAGATTGGTTGTTCTTCAAAGAATTTTGTGTTCATCAAATTTCAAAATTGGATATTTTATTTACAAAAAGATCTTTTATCTATTTTGAACTATAGGATATCATGTAAATTATAATGCGCTTGTTCAAAGAATCCGAAAATTATCTCTGGAAGCAAAAACCCAATAAGCTTATGAAGTAAAGAAGTATAAAAGAATCTTATAAGTACAGAAGGGTAACATAAATAGAGATACAGATACCTCAGCAAAATACA
>JAQBSW010010037.1:0-26034 GCA_029291075.1 Eudiplozoon nipponicum | reverse complement strand
TTAGAAACAGAGGGACGTGAAAGCTATTTCTATTACCTTTGCTTTAAAATGCAACTTTTGTAGTTTTGTCAAGTTCATTGCTTTTCTTCTTGAAAATCATTTTTGTCTCAATATCCATTTTGCTATAGATATCCAAATTTTAAATAATGAATAAATCGATTTTAATTCACATCTCAAATCTTGTCTACATAACAAACTCTGTGCACACGTACACGTTAAATCACTGGTTTTGGTTGATTATCTTTATGGCGAGAGCTGAACAAATGCATTCTGTAGGTTTGTAACCTTTTTTCATGATTGAAGTGACGGATTTTTCACAAATAGTGACAGAAATGACTCGCAGCCCTAGAAATGTCTGACCTAGAGATTAATGAGCTCAAGCTAGTCGTGTTGACGACCATACAGTAAATCTCGCCGATTCTACCTGTATACAGTTGCCCTGTCTGATTTTGTACAGTTTTCCGGCGCAGTTAATGTGTAGAGTTAACTTGGCAATGATGGAGGGCGAGTAAGCGTGTCAAACACAAGGAGCAAATGCCTTCTGCTAAAGGAGACTACTTTTAATCTGGTGCCATGCAACTAGCTATTCCGGGCAGTCTATCTATGAGAACGAGAACTGCGTCGAAGTTATCCACCACTTTCCAACATAACCGAAACAGAGTTTCTTTAGTGCACACATAAGGTTGCGAAGAATTTTCATAGTTATGCGACGGCAACGCATCATTTTTTCAAGTATTTTGAAGTATAACTCTGTATGATGATAAGAATAGGAATAAATTCAATTAAGACTTTGAGCATAAAATTACGCTATTTTGATATTCGCATTAAATAGCTCAAAAGTGGCTAAAATTTATAGCCATCCTAGGGTACACAAATTAATTAAACCATTCGTACTTGCATGGATGAACCGAGACTTCTTTGTTCAACCCAATAGTGGCTGATCCGCGAGAATGCAATGATTGTTGACCCAATGCACATTGACATACTAGTAACCGCAATCTTGACACGTTTGACCTAATTGCAAAACTACAAATCTCCCATTACCTTGGAAAAGTTAATGCCATATTTTCTGTTTAAAAAATGCTAAACGGCAATCGACTAAACTAAAACATCGGCATTTTTCGTGATATCCTTAAATTTGAAACCATCTCGTTACTCTTCTCGCTATAAAAACTAGAATCATTGTCTAAATGTGATAATGTTCATGCGAACTATGTCAATGATGCTTTCTCTGTCGCAAATGACTTTTTACGTGTTGTTATACGAAAAATTGTTTTCGTTGTGACGAAGAAGAAATTGTGAAAGCAAACTTTAACGTTGAGCCCAATGTATGCGGACTTTTAGGCAGAGAGCTGCTTAACTGATTTTCGATACCCTATATATACATTGCGGTTTTATCCTCCTTAGTGAATTTGATGTTGTGCTGTGTTGGTACCGTCCAAGTTCGAAACACGTTATTACATTTGATTGAAAATGGTTTTTGCATGTTGGGCAGCTAGTTAAGCACAACAGCCATTGTGTTTACGTCAAACTTGCAATCTCGATTTATAGAAGTGACACTGCTGACGTGAAATCATATAATCATTCTTTAAATCAAGTTTGCGTGCTTGAAGTAAACCCCAATCCCATTGTATTTAACCAGTCGTCGAACAACATAACAAAACTATCGCCAGCCGCAACGCACTGACGCGTTTCGACCTTCCATGATCATCATCAGAGTACGACGGCAAACTGACTAACGAGGATCAAACCGCATTGAATATATATGGAAATCAAATTTAGATATGCGGCTCTCACCCCTAGCAGTCTTGCATACATTGAACTTGCCTGGAAATGTCGGCTCCACAATTTCTATGCAGTCACGAACATTAACTCTTTGCAGCTTTTGCCACATATAAACATACAAGCAATACAATTGAACAATAATTGATTGCGCGGGTGGTGGTAACAATTCTTTAAATCAAGTTTGCGTGACTGCATAGAAATTGTGCAGCCGACATTTCCAGTCAAGTTCAATGTATGCAAGACTGCTAGAGGTGAGAGCCGCATATCTAAATTTGATTTCCATATATATTCAATGCGGTTTGATCCTCGATAGTCAGTTTGCCGTCGTACTCTGATGATGATCATGGAAGGTCGAAACGCGTCAGTGCGTTGCGGCTGGCGGTAGTTTTGTTATGTTGTTCGACGACTGGTTAAATACAATGGGATTGGCGTTTACTTCAAGCTCGCAAACTTGATTTAAAGAATTGTTACCACCACCCGCGCAATCAATTATTGTTTAAATTGTATTGCCTATATATGTATATGTGGCGAAAGCTGCAAACAGTTAATGTTCGTGACTGCATAGAAATTGTGCAGTCGACATTTCCAGTCAAGTTCAATGCATGCAAGACTGCTAGAGGTGAGAGCCGCATATCTAAATTTGATTTCCATATATATCAATGCGGTTTGATCCTCGATAGTCAGTTTGCCGTCGTACTCTGATGATGATCATGGAAGGTCGAAACGCGTCAGTGCGTTGCAGCTGGCGGTAGTTTTGTTATGTTGTTCGATGACTGGTTAAATACAATGGGATTGGTGTTTACTTCAAGCACGCAAACTTGATTTAAAGAATTGTTACCACCACCCGCGCAATCAATTATTGTTTAAATTGTATTGCCTATATATGTATATGTGGCGAAAGCTGCAAACAGTTAATGTTCGTGACTGCATAGAAATTGTGCAGCCGACATTTCCAGTCAAGTTCAATGTATGCGAGACTGCTAGAGGTGAGAGCCGCATATCTAAATTTGATTTCCATATATTCAATGCGGTTTGATCCTCGATAGTCAGTTTGCCGTCGTACTCTGATGATGATCATGGAAGGTCGAAACGCGTCAGTGCGTTGCAGCTGGCGGTAGTTTTGTTATGTTGTTCGATGACTGGTTAAATACAATGGGATTGGTGTTTACTTCAAGCACGCAAACTTGATTTAAAGAATTGTTACCACCACCCGCGCAATCAATTATTGTTTAAATCATATAATCATGTTACGCAGGAATCCGTATGTCGGGACCCGCAAAAAATGGAGGACCTTAGTCGATCGCCATATCTCTCCTTGGTGGCTTTATCATAAGACAAGAATAAGACAATGGTCAAATAGATTAATCTTAAAACATGCATTGACTTGGAGAAACATCTATTTTCATAACTTAATTTCACAAACTATGTTGTTATAATATTTGCCAATGACTTTAATACGGAACTTCCAAATAATACTCAAAATTTATAATTTTCGTTTGAACTTGATAAAGCTAATATAAGAACATTAAGAAGACAATAAAAATTATTCCTAGTTGATAGAAGAACATCCTATCAGAATGATATTTTCGGGAAATCTATCAAGGAAAGTAAAAGGATATCATGTTACAAACTTAGGAAAAATACATCTTTTGATCGCTCCCCTGACCATTTTGTATAAACAAGGGAAAGCCTTATTTCACACTCTCCATGTTTACAATTTTCTAACCTGTTTTGACTTTTAATTTATACATAAATGATGTTGTTTATTTGTAGATACTTAAGTAAAAATGGTGCTTCTGTATCTGATAAAATTTCTTTTTTTTTTTGCAAATTGAAATGGTATTACGAATTCTATAAAGTCTCAAATTAGAAACGAAGTATTAAGTTTTAGTTATTTTATAAATAAGACTTGTATTAAAAAGAATTTGTTTATAGTAAATAATTGTATATATATATATATATATGTATATATATATATATATATATATATATATATATGTTTAATTATTAACCATTCATTTTTATCAGCAACACCGTCCTCTTCCTCATATTTCTCAAGAGACGCAGGTCTCACGTTATTCGCCCTCTTCAGAGCCATTGGTCGAATAACTTGTTTTAGTTTTACAAAGGCCAGTTCAGGATTCGTGTCAACCCTGGCAACCGTATATGTGTCTTTGTTCAAAGCGTGCAATTCTGCCAAATCGATTTTATAAGAAGCTGTGGCACCCTTGTCACATTTGAAGTTTAAATTGTTGGCATGGCCTTGATCTATAGCACTTGTCACTTATCCTTGTAATGATGACATCATTCAAGATATAAGAATTGTGGAGAACTAATGTATGTGCAATCGTGTATTAGATGTTACTTACTTAGTAAAAAAAATTAGATCAAATATATCAAAATGGATAAACTAAAGACAGCATGATCCGAAAGTACATTCGTTTATTTCTTATTGGCGACTTAGCAGTAGGAGCCAGTATTACGCCCTATAACCACCATATATTTTGGTGAAGAAGGTGAGATAATAGGACAGTACAATCTCCTAGACGAATGTATAAGCCTGCAGTAGTGAAGATAACTACATATAAAGTTTTCCACAACGCGACTTCAAAGCCAATAAACTAACTAGCTATATATTTTTTGTGGAAATTATATAATGTATTCTGTTCATGCAGACTTTGGCATATCCTACTATTCTTTTTGGAAGTAATGTTTTACCATGTATGCAATGCTTAATACATAACCGCATATATACCAGTTATCGGCAGTCAAGAATATATAGCCATTATGAGCTTCCGTGAGTAATATCATTATTTACACAAAATTTGACCACAGATTTGAATTAGGCCAGTTCATAAGAAGTTTTTAGGTAGCAGGCGTCCAGAATGGTTCTTATTTCGTATTTCGACTAAATTTCTCCTATTTTCAAAATCATAATTTTGGTAAACTTCTAAAAAATTTTACATTATAAATATTGTAATTTGGCTTCGCAGTTGCATTACTAAAGGTACTATAAGAAAATTAAATGCGCATTGATTGCACGAGCGATGATAATAATTATTTAAAAAACAAGGATGAAATCATCAAATAAATACCATTCCCTATTATATATATATATATATATATATATATATATATATATATATAACCAGCATTGTGTGATAAAGATAACGAAATTGATGATTACCATTATTATAATCAAGGTTGCGGTCTTGATATAAACACGTGACCCATTAATTACTTACATATGTCAGTATAAACTAAGAATTGTATAGTGTAGAAAAGGCAATTCATCCAGTAGACCGGTTTCGTCCTTATTGGGAACTCATCACGTACTGGCCAGATTTTGTTGCGGACTGAGCTGGAACCTGGGCACGTCTGCTTCGAAATCTGGTGCTCTAACCACTAAACCACCCTGCCGCACACTACACTACACACAACTTTCAGTTATATACTAAATAATGTAACTTGGTTGGTCCATTTTTTCTTTTAGTTGGAGCTAATATGGCATCCATTTAGACCCAACTAACCATCCCAAATCTGTCATTACTGGACAGACCCCACACTACATGGGCAAGTGGTATTGTAATGAATATTTATATAATTACGTAAACATTGGTTGCGCGGGCGTTGATAACAATTGCAATCTCCAAAGAAATTGAGCCCAGATCGTGGAAAATCTGGACAGTACATAAAGAGTTCCAAATAAGGACGAAACCAATCCAATGGATGTGTATTGCCTTTTCTACATTATACAATGCTAATTTTATACTGAAAATCATGTATATATATATATATATATATATATATATATATATATAATGAGATGGTGTTTATATAATTTAGCAATATTGATTTGAATAATGTATAGAGTTGATTCTACTACTTTTAATATATATATATATATATATATATATATATATATATATATATATATATATATATATAGCAGTGACTCGTGCGTACTCTATATAAGGTATGTAGATGATATATTATTGTTCATCCCAGACGCAGCAGACCCAACCGAAATCCTCAAGCAGATTCAGACATCAAATTCACGCTCGATTCAGAGATTGTCAATGCCTTTTGCCTTTGTGGATATCAAACTCACTCGAATAGGAAATGATGATTTGACACTAAAATAGATAGAAAATTAACTTTCATTGGGCAAAACATTCATTACAACATCAGTGTTCCAAAGTCTTACAAAAGGTAACAACCTAGCAAATAGAATCTTGGGGATTGGCTCTGAGCACAAGATCAAAGGAAGACCTAGGCTACCTGATGCAAATATTGCTTGCGAAAAACTATCAAGAGCTGTTTAAAGATGTCAAAATTAGACCACGTCAAATTTGTTCCATAAAGAACACCGACAAGCTAGTTTTCCTAAACGTACCATTTAGATGTGAGTTATCGGCTTCAATAATTGCACGGTGGTTAAATAGTAACAATAAAGAGAATTTTACCAGCTTATAAGTTAACATTACATTTAACACGCAGAGAAGCATGAAGTTGGATACAAAAGATCAATTGCCAATTATCTCCAATTGATTCGTAGTCTACAAATTCTCATGTGTGTGCGATAGCATGTATATTTGACATAAGAACAAGCAACTGATTAACAGAATCAAGTCAAATTTCCCGCATAAATTGATAAAAATAGGTCTGGCACAGTAAGAAAAATCAGCTTATTCCGATAATAGATTGAAATGGGCAACCTGCCAATTTGACCAATTTCTCCATACGAAATTTAAAAAATCCCACAAATTATTAAATATATGAAGCAATTTATATAAAACAAATAGCGCTCGGCCTAAACTTTAAAAAGCTTAATCAATCGGTTGGCCACGTATCATAAAATACGAAAACAATATTCCAGCATGCATTCAATTACAAACAACAACTAAACCAGCCTCAAAAAACTTCAATCAGATTGGCAACAAACTAAAGAAGAAGAAACAGCTGCACATATGGTATCAAAAATATTGCTTACAGCGCTGGAAATTTCAAATCAGTATGAGAATTCAAAACTGCAATCCGCAAATCCTGCATTCTTACAATGAAGATTAAATCAAATCGAGGAACAAGGCGAAGCGAAATACGACACTAGGGGACAAAAATTCGATCACGTAATGACCAACAAAGTAAACAGTTGGTTAACTATAAATTAATCAATACAAGAATTATCAGATCTCAGACATCAATTTCAAATACAACGAGAACGCTCCATACATGTATAAATATACGCTTATACACTTATGTTCATTTCAATAATACGTCTTAATGTAACGTGGTGCCTGGTCTAATATGAGAGATTGGAGATGGCTAGTTGGAACTTCAGGTCTAAAGAGATGTCATATAGGCTCCACCTAAAGAAAAGGTAAACCAAGAAACATTAGTTAGTATAATGCCGAAAATTGTGTTTGGTGCGCGGCGGAGTGGCTCAGTGGTTAGAGCACCAGATTCCGAAGCAGCGGTGCCCAGATTTGAGCCCTGTGGGCGGTAAATTCTGGACAGTGCGTGATAAGTTCCTAATAAGGACGAAACCGGTCTACTGGATGAAGTGCCTTTTCTACACTATACGATATTTAATTTAAGCCGATAAATATATGTATAAGATGGGTGAGGTATTTATATGAAGATTGAAACCTCGATTAAAGTACTACTACCATTACTACTACTACTACTACTACTGTGACTACTACTGCTACCACAAAAACATATATTACTAAATTTTCTATTACTACTACTTCTACTCCTACTGCCACATCATCAACTTCTGGTACCACTGCTACTACTAATACTACTACAACTACTTATAATACTAATGTTACACCGCTACTATTACTACTGGTTTTACAACTTCTATTACTACTATAACTATTATCATTAATATTACTAGTTCTAACACTATTTCTTATAATATCATTACTTCTAACTCTAAAACTAATACAACAACTACTACTAATACTAAAACAACTACTACTGTTTATAATAATGTTAATAATACTAATAATAATTTTTATTATTATTATAATTATTATTATTATTATTATTATTATTATTATTATTATTATTGAAGTACTACTACTACCAATTCTACCACTCTTACTACTACTACTATTACTGTTACTCCTACTATTTTTTTAAATTATAATTTTATTAATATTATTATTTTGAATATTAATATTGTTTCTGATGCTACTGCTATTCAATTTGCCATTTATACTATTATTACTTCAGCTTCCACTATGGCTGATGCTATTACTGCTACTACTACTACTGCTCTTAATAATAATACTAATACTACCACTACTACTACAATTATTGCTACTGCTACTACTGCTATGCATACTACTACTACTTCTTATATTAACACACATCATGACATACGATGGCATTTAATCCATAATTATGCGTGAGCTCTGAGTGAACTGTATTTTGATATTCCTAATAAATGGTTAAGAATATGTTAGTCTAGTATAAATTCGTTAATCTGCTGTGTATGGAAAATTCTAACAGCGTTTTAGCGTCAAAATTATAACTCAACGAGACTGAAACACACAATCCATTTTACTAACGGTTTGTTACAGTCTTCAGGAGCAACAAAACCATGATCGCGGATATCATGTTAAATCATTTTTTATTTTGAGCTTGAATATGCATATTTTAGTCAGAAGCCGCCAAATTATTTAAACAACGCCCTACAGTATAGACTCAATCCCAGAATAATTAAAAAATTGCCTTCAAAACAGATGGTTACTGGAAATCCTGGATTATATTAATGGCTAACAAAATGGATTTGACTACAAGTGTTGGAATGGCCACAAAAACTAAGTCGCCTAGAAATGGGGCTCTCATACGAAAAACTTGCATACATGCACTTGCCATGTTACTTAGCATATTTATTGTCAAATGTTTTATTTGTGTATTAGGTGCTGCTTACTTAGTGACAAATTAGTTCAAATAGGACCAAAAGAGTAAAAGAAAGGTCAATATGAACGGAAGGCATAATCTAATGTACACATGCGTTTCGTGCTTATTGGCGACTTATCAGTAGGAGCCGAATACTACGCCCTATACTCACTATGTATATATAGTCAAAATATACGAAAAAATTGGAAGGTAATATATCCTATATGATTGTTTATTCAAGCAGTAATAGAGTTATTTTTATATAAATTTTTCGACAATACGATTTCAAATCCAACTCATTTTATGTAATATATATCGAGGCTGTAAATTGTACCAACACTATGCTTGCTGAATTTTTACATGCTACGAACAAAATGAATGTAATAATATGTTGATTTGTACAAAAATTGTGAATTTGTTTAATACAAAATATGCAGTTCGCCTTGCCTAATACGCAAAATTTCTAAATTTGAATGTCTGGATTTCTGAGTTTGAGAATTTAGCATCCACCACATAAATCATGTCTAGGTTTAAAACTACAAATTATTGAAAATGGCGATATTTGTTAAATTTTAGTTGGTATTGAATTAGAAAAAGTGACTAATATTTAACAATAATTGTTTGCGCGGGTGGTGGTAACAATTGTTTAAATCAAGTTTGCGAGCTTGAAGTAAACACCAATCCCATTGTATTTAACCAGCCGTCGTTGCGGCTGGCGGTAGTTTTATTATGTTGTTCGACGACTGGTTAAATACAATGGGATTGGTGTTTACTTCAAGCTCGCAAACTTGATTTAAAGAAAAGTGACTTCTAGTTGGAACGAAGCAGTTAATCCTATTAGATTGTGACTCGTTACCTGTTAAGAAATACCTGTGATTTAATAAGAGAAGCGCTTTATAAGGTTGCATACCTTAACGTATAATTTTCTTGATATTCCGCTGTCATGGTTCACAAAATACGCCTTATGTGGTGAAGAGTTTCTGCATATAATTCTTATCTTTACGACGATGTAGATAAATATCTAACTAATAACTAAAACGTGTTTCGTTCTAAAGATTAATTCCTTTTGATGAAGAAATTGTGAACGCAGTTTTCACGCTATTCAAAGCACATGTAGGATAGATTACCCTAGGCTGCCTAAATGACGCTAAAAGTTCGCATACCCAGCAGTAACCATAACTGGGTCAAGCTTAAGACACGGTGTTGCAATCTTAAGGTAAATGGCTTGCAAGATTGGCGGTAGTTTTTCTATGTTGTTCGACGGCTGGTTAAATACAATGAGATTGGTGTTTACTTTAAGCTCGCAAACTTGATTTAAATAATGACTTGCAAGTAGTTGCATCATATACATCCACATTGCATTTTTCGTTTGAATATGAGCAGTTTCCTATAAGGACGAAACTGGTCTACTGGATGAATTGACTTTGCTACCTCATACAATTCTTAGTGTATACTGATATATATATATATATATATATATATATATATATATATAGTGTTTATATCAAGCGCGCAACTGTAATTAAAATAACTGTTCTCTCCGCCCGTGGAATCAGTAAGTGTTCAAACGTATTGTAACGTAAAAGACCCCAATAAACCTTTAATTTTAAAAGCATTTTACGCATACACACGGTCTTATTTGCATATTTCCTGGGTTCATTTTAGAATAGGGTATTCGTGAGATTCTATCAAAATATGGCATTAATTTATTTATTTACATTACGTATAACTACCAGTGAATATTGTTTTAGATCAAATCTTCACTTGTCTCTTACAGATTATTTTATGCCACGTATCTAAACGCTGATTGAATACCAATTAGATATTTTGACGTTTCTTTGCATTTATCCTAAAGCAGATAGATTCTGCTTTTTCCATTATGATGCTTACTAAGTAGCTAATGATACGCAACTGCAGTTTATTTCCGTTTTTCTCGACGTTTTGATGAATTGACAGCTGCATTTGTCAAGAATTGCGGCTGGTATTGTAAACTGATCGGATGGGCGTGAATAAATTGACTTTCTACTGTCAGTAACACGCTGTTGTACTTAAAGGTTATTTTTCTGTTCCGCGATTAGCAACAAAAATGTGATTGGTTTTAATTCAAGCCGGTAAACTTGATTAATATAGGAGATTATGTTAAATTAATTGATCCTCATTGGTTATTTTGCCGCCGTGCTTTTTTGGTGATAATGAACTGTTAAAACGTATCAGGACATCTCATTGTTTCCATTTTTGCTGGCTTTTTCTAATGACTTCATCTGAAATATTATCAAGTTTCACTGTTATGCAACCGTTAATAGGCGAAATAAATGAATATTATTTGCTGATTGGCTCTTGGTGATTTAAACAGTTTTTCAGTAAGTTGTGTTTTGTAAGACTAAAATTATGTTTATTCCATTATTCAGTTCCATGCAACAACGTATTAAGAGACACACATGCATGTTTGCTTCTGGTTTGTCTTCTCAGTTTGTTGGATTAAATAAACGGATTGCTTTTTGGATGTGTGCGTATTTGCACTAGAAGTTGCAGTAGACGCTTTTTATTATTGA
This sequence comes from Eudiplozoon nipponicum, assembly GCA_029291075.1. Lineage (NCBI taxonomy): Eukaryota > Metazoa > Platyhelminthes > Monogenea > Mazocraeidea > Diplozoidae > Eudiplozoon > Eudiplozoon nipponicum. The sequence continues at coordinate 14,782 of JAQBSW010010037.1, read as the reverse complement.
TCTAAATGCCAGTTTTCTATTGAAGTATGCTTTTTGTCCTGATTATAGACACGTGTATTTACTTTGGATTTAAGTTTTGTTTCCATGCGTCTATGCGGACAAGTATAAATTCGAAAGCAAGCAATTCGAAAGCCCAGACGCAAATTTGTAAATGTTACCAGAATTTCTAATGTTTCGAGCTCTTGTTGGGACTGGCATTTATTCACAGAGAAAAAGCACTTTCTATGTCCTGTTACTGGGTAAAGTGAACAACAACAGTGCGTGCGAATGGCGGTAGTTTTGCTGTTGTTCGACGACTGGTGGAATATAATGGGATTGGTGTTTACTTCAAGCGAGCAAACTTGATTTAAAGAATTTACATACATATATGCAAACATATATAATAATATTTGTTTCACAAAACTTAATAATTAATAGAATATATATATATATATATATATATATATATATTTATATATATATATATATATATATATATATATATATATATTTATATTTATATATATATATATATATATATATATATAATCTATTAATTATTAAGTTTTGTGAAACAAATATTCATTGATTAGATTGGAGTAAATTTAGTTGTCAGCATATTTAATTATCTCTTGATAAACTACCTTGCTATTTTTACCACCATGTAAAATTAAATTACGTATTGGGTATAAACGTTTCTCCAAATTAATGAATGAAATTTTGTTAATATTTTATTAGATATGTCAAACGTATGTATGGGTTTGGTTTCGTGGTGGCGAGTTTTGCAATGTATGTTTGTCATTTGTTTTCTATTTGTCTACTATTAACTCATTTAAATATGTACAATAAAAATATAAAATAATTATTATAATCAAGGTTGCGGTCTTGATATAAGCACCTGACTCATTAAGTAAATACATTTGTCAGCATAAACTAAGAATTGTATAGTGTAGAAAAGGCAATTCATCCAGTAGACCGGTTTTGTCCTTATTTGTAACACATCATGTACCGGCCAGAATTTGCCGCAGACAGGGCTCGAACCTGGGCACATCTGCTTCGGAATCTGTTACTTTAACTACTGAGCCACTCTGTCGCACAATGAACAAAAATTTCAGTTATATACTACCTAATGTAGTTTGGTTAGTATTTTTATATTAGGCAGAGCTCATATGGCATCCATTTAGACACAATTTCCAACAAACCATCCCCAATCTGTCATTATTGAACAGACACTACACTAAATGGGGAATTGCTATCTAAATTAAAATTTATATAATTAAACGATCATTAGTTGTTATCAGAGCCCGCACAAATCTCCTTTTAGTATTATTTTATTTGTTTTTTCTATACTATACAGTTCTTAGTTTACACTGACAAATATATGTACATAATGGGTCAGGTGTTTATATCATGATCGCAACCTTGACTGTAATAATAGTTCTCACCGCCCGCGCAACCAATGTTCAGTTAATTTTATAAAATTATTGTTTCACCATCGCAACGTATAAGAATCAGTAATAAATTTAGTCTTCCTTAAATACAATGCTGTAATAAAAATTTTAATACCATTCATCCCAAAATGAATGACAGTAAAATCATAACAATAAATAGGGAATGCCTTAAACGTTTTATCAGAAAACTTCATGCATAGTAATAAGTGGTAAATATTTTACATATTTGAAATAATGCACACTATAACTATTAGCTTTCTGATCATAGGAGATTGATCGAAGATATCCAGATCTTGTGCCTGTTCTATGCATCCATTTCATCGGACTCATATATAAAAATGTCTTCTGGTTCAATTAAAATAATTGTATAAATTTTTGAAAATCATTTAATTTGATTCACATTTGTGGTTGTATACTGAAAAATCGGTCTGCTTCATATAATGTACTTTTGTAGACATGATTAATTATAGCATCATGTAGATACTTATAACTTAATGCCGCCACATCGCCAATTTTCTAATTAATCTTAGCAAACGGCTTTATCAGATGCCAACTCAAGTCGCTGATATATAATTTTGTATTATTTTTAAATAACGATGCTTTTTCTAATCAAATGAAGAAATAATATTTAATCATCAGAAAATTAGCAATTTTGTGAATATAATTTAGATTAATATCGGACCTTATCTAGTAATCTGTGGAACCCTGGACTCTATCGTAGCAATCTAGATCGTGCGTTGTGTACTTTAATGCTTCTACGCCATTTATACAGGTCAATGTTAAGTGGTCTAAAATAAACCGACTAATCTATAATTAACTAATTGCTTTGAAAGACAAATTTATACAATTTAAGGATATCAATGAAGACTATTAAGGCATCAATAATTTGTTTCATCCAGATTTAAGGTATAATTTTACATAGATAGGATATTTGGGAAAGTTTAGCGTCTTTTTGCTAATTTATGCTGACTTAAATGAAAATCCGGAGGTAGAACACATGCAAGATGAATATTAGTAATCAATCGAACTTTTTCCAGAAATAAGAAATGTTAGATATTAATTTATCATTAGTATGCGTTTATCTACGAAATATAGGCAACGATTGTAACATTATTGATATTAAATCCTTGATAACGTTATTAATATAACACTGTAGGCTAGTAAAGTAAATTATCGAAAGATATTTATAAGTGCTCCTCTTGTTTCTTAGATTTAATTTTCTTTATAAATTTTTCTTTAATATAGCACAGTCAACTACCTGTGTCAGGAAGAATTATAACTGGATTGCGAGACTATAAATTTCAGGATAATTTATCTGCTTTGTAAATAACACATGACTGCTCCGAGTCAAATCCTATGATGGAAACGTTTCGGATACCTTTGTCGGTATCCTTCATCGATCCACAATGAGTCAAGTATGATATTTCCTTTAGCTGCGTTATTTATGCTTCTTAATAGCTAACTGTCGTTTCACTAGATAATAAAAACGGTCATTATTTGCTTGGGCGGTGACAAAAATCGTTTAAATCGAGGTGACGATCGGATACGAACAACAATCCCATTAAAAATTAACATTTCGCGGTATAAATTAGGCATTTTGTTATACAGAAAAAGGTAACCTATGCGGTAGACCGGTTTAGTCCTTATCGAAAACTCTTCAAGTACTGTTCGTAATTTTCCGCGCATAGCGCTCGAACCTCGGCACGTCTGCTTCGCAGACCACTGTGCCACCCTGCTGTGCGTTAAAAAAAAACTTTCAGTCATATAAAACTAATTTTATTTGATTATCCTCTTTTTAAGGTGATACTAATATGGTATTTCTTTAAACCTAAAGTTCCAGCAATCCTTCCTTAAACTGTCATTGTAGAACAGACACAACGCCACCTGGGGAAGTAGTATTGAGTTAAACCGTTACATAATTGAACGGTTATTGGTTAAGCCGGTGGTGATATCATTAATTAACTAAATTTTGCGTTCTTGATATAAACAAAAATAACATTACATGCCTAAATTTGTCGATATAAACTAATTGGTTTTAAATAAATATATTTAAATACTTCCGAGTTATCAATGAACACTATTAGCACATTATAATTTTCTAATCTAGTGCAGTCATATAATTTTTACATGGATAGAGTATTTGAGTAATCCATACCGACTTATTTGAACATCCATGTGGATAATATTAATCACTAAACGAGTTTCGAGAAATAAAAGATAGTAGATTTTAATTTATCATTTGCATTTGTTAAGCTGATAAAATTTAGCAATGGATGTAACATAATTTTTATGCATCCCTGTGAATATTACGTATAATTGAGCATAGTGCATTCAAAAACACTAGACAAATAAAATAATTACGGAACGATATGCACAAATGAGCATCTTGTTACGTAGATTTAATTTTTATCATAATTTAAAAAAATATATCACAGAAAAATAAATGGTTTGTGAGAATGGCAGTTTCATGGCTACCTTATCTTGGTTGTGACTTCATTTATACTTCTGATTTGTTAGTTGCATAATAGCTAACTGGCGTTTCACTAGCTAGGTACATGTCGTGCATGCGCATGTCTCTATACCTACTGAGCAAAACCAACTATGTGAAACTGCACTGACTGGATTTTAATTTAACCGTGATATGTAATAGACTATTTGTATTATACATACTGTAGCAAAGGACATAGCTGAGTATGTCTTCACATTTTAGGTTGGGTAGCCTAATGAATCAAATTCACCCTGAATAACATTAGTCGCTGTTCCTGGTTATATAATCGAATCGGTAAAACAGATATTAGGATTGAATTCTGAGCAATGCACGTTAGTTCACCAATCAACTTCTCCAAAAAAATAGAAATGCACTATCCGGTTTACCTGTCGGTAAAATCTGTTTATCATTTTCTTTGTATTTTCAGTAACCATTATGAAGCTTTTTGGCCTAATTCCTGTTTGTCCGACAACTGTCAGTCATAAAGTATCTGTTTCTTTATCTATTGCAGGCAATCTCAATTTTTAAATACTATTAAAAATACTGAATTTCATGATGTTATTGTTTTACATTCTTAATGTACATATACTTCTATCCAACTTTTTCGGCACCTTAACGACAAAAGTGCTCCTTCTAAATTGTTAATTTGGCAACCCACAAACAGAGACCAGAGTATCATTAATCTGTGTACAATAAAAACAATAATGAACAATATGTGTGCTCAAATTTACGAAATGCCGCCCAGTTAATTATAAAGCACGTAACATGCGCTCACAGCCAGAGTTCTCTGTTTGTTTTCTCAATTTTAGAATAATATTTTTGTGGTTAAATTATTTAAAGTAATAAACAGACTAATAGCTGAACCAAAAAGCCCAATCTGTATGTAAATAAACAGTCTAAGCAATCTGAATGTATAATGAGTTATTTTGTTGCTTGTGCTAGATTATGCTTTGAGAATGGATCGGTTATGAAGTCTTTTAAAATCAGCTATAACCACAATATACCCATGAAAATCTAAACTGAATACATTATTTGCGAATTGAGGATCATCGTTCTTGCTCGAATTTGGTGTTATAAACGACGCCGTTAAAATCATCATATCATGTTTTATTGTCACAAAATCAATAATAGAAATATTTCAACTATTGTACAATAGAACGGTAGGAAACATAGTTTTACAATAAATATTGACACCTCCTCCACATCCATACAACAATCGGTCTTTACGGTATACTATGTACCCTGGCATTTCGAATTATTGATTCTTAATGGCCTTAGGGGGTCATATTTTTACCAAAATTATAAAATCAATATTATTCTTCAGTATAAAATAAATCAAAATAAAATTCTTGAATCCAGTTATAAATTTAAAAATAACTATGAATAATTATTTGTAGACTTATCATCATGAGTGGCATGCAATATAGATGCTGCAGAGTCTGCTTGTTCACAGACCTTTTGTTTATTTCTTCACCTATGCCATTCTGTTCCGTGGTGTTGATAACCCTCAATATCGATGTCATTGCTGACAACCAGCTTTTTAAAATCTTTTTGCGTAACCATTCGTTTTTTCATTGTTGCTCGCATCAGCTTCAGTAACTTCCCCTTGTCTGACTTTCTTGCCCTCGTCGTCGTTTTTCCTATTATTTTTATTGTTAATCAACCGGTTACTCTTAGCTATGGCCATTCTTATTTTCAAGAAATTTTTGATATCCAACATTAAAAAATCATTAAAACCATGTATTTAATTCTTTCTATTGTTAATTTCAACCATGTGATTATTTGCTCTTCTTTTGAATAATTTTATGATGATCGTCCTCGAGCGATCCGATTTTTTTCCGACCCGGTAGCATTTTATCAAAAGAATAGGATATTTGCGAAACCGGATTCATCAAAATTGCTTAATCCGCATTTTAACCATAACAGGATGTATTCCAGTTGTTTTGTTTCTTGAAGATATTTCGGCGGCCGTTTGCTTTATTAGTTTGTTTTTTTAAACTAATGATGACGAGTGAACTAAACAAGTCGACCACCAAAGGTGAACGAAATATATTTAGGAAACAAAACAACTGGAATTCAGCCTGTGTTAGTCAAAACGCAAATCAGGTAATTTAGCTTTTTGATTCTATGAAACTAAATAGTGCAAGTTTGTTCTGTTTGATGTACCAGGTAGCTACGTCACTAGGCAAGACATCCAAAAGTTAATTCCCGATTTAGTTCTCAGGTTCGAATATTTCCCTTCCGCAATTAATCTTAAGGCAAACAATGTTTTGACATAAATTATTAGTTAAATACTGTTTGTTGCGGAGAACTAATATACATATATATGCAAGTATGTATTAGGTTTTGCGAACCTAGTAAGAAATTAGTTCAGTTGTGACCAGAAGGATAAACCAAAGGCAGCATGAACGGAAAGTATAATCTCATGCACATTCGTTTCGTGCTTACTGGCGACTCATCAGTAGGAGCCGGTATTACGCCCTTTAGCCACTATATATTTTGGTGAGGAATGTTGGATAATAGGACGGTACAATCTCCCAGACGAATGTGTAAACCTACTGCAGTGAAACTAACATCGTATAGTCTCGAAAATGCGACTTCAGAGCTAACTCACTCAGTATAATATATATATATACCGAGTCTGTAAAGGAAATTAACACTATGACTATTGTGTTTGTAACCGATACCAACATTATAGTACATGGTGCTAACATTATGGTTGCCGAGTCGGTATATGCTACCAAAATGATAGATATCAATGTATGCTATATTTCACCAAAATTGAGAATTAAAACCATTTCTGAACACCTGTTACTCCAGTAAATCCATATTTTCTGGCCTTGATCGATATCAGTTATCACATTTCGCGGTAAGTATGACATAATTGAATTCAATGTATAATAGTTAAATACGGTTTCTTGCGGAGAACTATTATATATGAAAGTATGTATTAGGTATAGCAAACCTCGTAACAAATTAGTTCAGTTGTGACCAAAAGGATAAACCATAGACAGCAGGAACGGAAAGTATAATCTTATGCATGCTCATTTCGTGCTTACTAGCGACTTATCAGTAGGAGCCAGTATTACGCCCTTTAGCCACCATATATTTTGGAAAGAAATGTCCTATTATCCCACATTCCTCACTCAAAAATATAGTGGTGAAAGGGCGTAAAACCAGCTCCTACTGATGAGTTGCCAATAAGCACGAAACAAATGTGCATGAGATCATACTTTCCGTTCATGCTGTCTTTGGTTTATCCTTCTGGTCACAACTGAAATAATTTTTTACTAGGTTCGCAACACTTATACATACTTGTATATATATTAGTGCTCCGCAACAAACAGTATTTAACTGATATATATTGAATTTAATGATGTCATGCTTACCGGGAAATGTGATAACTGATATCGATCAAGGCCAGAAAATATGGATTTACTGGAGTAACAGGTGTTTACAAATAGTTGTAATTCTCAATTTCGGTGAACTATAGCATTAATTGATATCCATCTTGTTAGTACCATGTACTGACTTGGAAACCATACTGTTAGTAACATGTACCTTTTTGGTACTATAATGTTGGTATCGGTTACTAACACAATAGTCAATGTGTTAGTAACCTTTACAGATTCGGTATGTATAATATCGAGAGTGAGTTAGCTTTGAAGTCGCATTGTCGAGACTATACAATATTAGCTACTCTACTGCAGGTTTACACATTCGTCTAGGAGATTGTACCGTTCTATTATCCCAAAATTCTTTACCCAAATATATAGTGGTTAAAGGGCGTAATACCGGCTCCTACTGATGAGTCGCAGGTAAGCACGAAACGAATCTGCAATAGTTTATTCATTCCGTTAATGCTGCCTTTGGTTTTTCCTTCTGGTCACAACTGATCTCATTTGTTACTAGGTTCGCAACACCTAATACATACTTGCATATATTTTAGTGCTCCGCAACAAACAGTATTTAACTGTTATATATTAAATTTAATGATGTCATGCTTACCGCGAAATGTGATAACTGATATCGATCAAGGCCAGAAAATATGGATTTACTGGAGTAACAGGTGTTTACAAATTGTTGTTATTCTCAATTTCGGTGAACTATAGCATTAATTGATATCCATCATGTTAGTACCATGTACTGACTTGGAAACCATACTGTTAGTACCATGTACCTTTTCTGGTACTATAATGTTGGTATCGGTTACTAACACAGTCACATGTTAGTAACCCTTTACAGATTCGGTATGTATATTATCGAGAGTGAGTTAGCATTGAAGTCGCTACTTGTCGAGACTTATACAATATTAGCTACTCTACCTGCAGGCTTCTTTACACATCTCGTCTTAGGAGATTGTACCTGCTCCTATTATCCCAAAATTCTTCACCCAAATATATAATGGTTAAAGGCGCACTACCGGCTCCTACTGATGAGTCGCAGGTAGCACGAAACGAATGGCATGAGATCATATAATTTTCCGTCTATACTGTCTTTGGTTTATCCTCTGGTCACAACTGAAATAATTTTTTACTAGGTTCGCAACACTTATGTTATACTTGTATATATATTAGTGCTCCGCAAAAACAGTATTTAACTGATATATATATTGGAATTTAGCTGATGTCAGCACTAGAAATGGATAACTGATATCGATCAAGGCCAGAAAATATGGTTTAACTGGAGTAACAGGTGTTCGGAAATTGTTATAATTCTCAATTTGGGTGAACTTTAGCATAAATTTATATCCATCAGGTTGGTATCATGTACCGACTCGGAAACCATAGTGTTAGTACCATGTACCTTTTCGGTACTATTATGTTGGTATCAGTTACTAACACAATAGCCATAGTGTTAGTATCCTTTACAGACTCGGTATATATATTATATAGAGTGAGTTAGCTTGAAGTCGCATTGTCGAGACTTTATATGATGTTAGCTTCACTACTACAGGTTTACACATTCGTCTAGGAGATTGTACCGTTCTATTATCCCACATTCCTCACCCAAATATATAGTGGTTAAAGGGCGTAATACCGGCTCCTACTGATGAGTCGCCAGTAAGCACGAAACGAATGTGCATGAGATTATACTTTCCGTTAATGCTGCCTTTGGTTTATCCTTCTGGTCACAACTGAACTAATTTGTTACTAGGTTCAAAAAACCTAATACATACTTGCATATATATTAGCTCTTCGCAACAAACAGTATTTAACTGTAATATATTAAATTTAATGATGTCATGCTTACCGCGAAATGTGATAACTGATATCGATCAAGGCCAGAAAATATGGATTTACTGGAGTAACAGGTGTTTACAAATAGTTGTAATTCTCAATTTCGGTGAACTATAGCATTAATTGATATCCATCATGTTAGTACCATGTACTGACTTGGAAACCATACTGTTAGTAACATGTACCTTTTCGGTACTATAATGTTGGAATCGGTTACTAACACAATAGTCATTGTGTTAGTAACCTTTACAGATTCGGTATGTATTTTATCGAGAGTGAGTTAGCTTTGAAGTCGCATTGTCGAGACTATACAATATTAGCTACTCTACTGCAGGTTTACACATTCGTCTAGGAGATTGTACCGTTCTATTATCCCAAAATTCTTCACCCAAATATATAGTGGTTAAAGGGCGTAATACCGGCTCCTACTGATGAGTCGCCAGTAAGCACGAAACGAATGTGCATGAGATTATACTTTCCGTTAATGCTGCCTTTGGTTTATCCTTCTGGTCACAACTGAACTAATTTGTTACTAGGTTCGCAACACCTAATACATACTTGCATATATATTAGTGCTTCGCAACAAACAGTATTTAACTGTTATATATTAAATTTAATGATGTCATGCTTACCGCGAAATGTGATAACTGATATCGATCAAGGCCAGAATATATGGATTTACTGGAGTAACAGGTGTTTACAAATAGTTGTAATTCTCAATTTCGGTGAACTATAGCATTAATTGATATCCATCATGTTAGTACCATGTACTGACTTGGAAACCATACTGTTAGTAACATGTACCTTTTCGGTACTATAATGTTGGTATCGGTTACTAACACAATAGTCATTGTGTTAGTAACCTTTACAGACTCGGTATGTATATTATATAGAGTGAGTTAGCTTTGAAGTCGCATTGTCGAGACTATACAATGTTAGCTACTCTACTGCAGGTTTACACATTCGTCTAGGAGATTGTACCGTTCTATTATCCCAAAATTCTTCACCCAAATATATAGTGGTTAAAGGGCGTAATACCGGCTCCTACTGATGAGTCGCAGTAAGCACGAAACGAATGTGCATGAGTTTATACTTTCCGTTCATGCTGTCTTTGGTTTATCCTTCTGGTCACAACTGAACTAATTTGTTACTAGGTTCGCAACACCTAATACATACTTGCATATATATTAGTTCTCCGCAACAAACAGTATTTAACTGTTATATATTAAATTTAATGATGTCATGCTTACCGCGAAATGTGATAACTGATATCGATCAAGGCCAGAAAATATGGATTTACTGGAGTAACAGGTGTTCACAAATAGTTGTAATTCTCAATTTCGGTGAACTATAGCATTAATTGATATCCATCATGTTAGTACCATGTACTGACTTGGAAACCATACTGTTAGTAACATGTACCTTTTCGGTACTATAATGTTGGTTTCGGTTACTAACACAATAGTCATTGTGTTAGTATCCTTTACAGACTCGGTATGTATATTATATAGAGTGAGTTAGCTTTGAAGTCGCATTGTCGAGACTATACAATATTAGCTACTCTACTGCAGGTTTACACATTCGTCTAGGAGATTGTACCGTTCTATTATCCCAAAATTCTTCACCCAAATATATAGTGGTTAAAGGGCGTAATACCGGCTCCTACTGATGAGTCGCAGGTAAGCACAAAACGAATGTGCATGACATTTTACTTTCTGTTCATGCTGTCTTTGGTTTATCATTCTAGTCACAACTGAACTAATTTGTTACTAGGTTCGCAACACCTAATACATACCTGCATATATATTAGTTCTTCGCAACAAACAGTATTTAACTGTTATTAATCAGCATGTCACTAAAAAATGATTTGCATCGTGCGGCAGAGTGACTTAGTGGTTAGGGCAAAATATTCCGAATCAGACGTGCCCAAGTTTGGGCCACGATTCGCGGCAAATTTTGTCCAGAACGTGAAGAGTTTCCAATATGGAAAATACCGGTACACTAGATGAATTTGCTTTTCAACACTATACAAGTCTTTGTTTATACTGACAAATGTATATATTCATTGTACCCTTTTTATGTGCAAAAACAAAAAGAAATTTTATCAGATATAAGAAAATTTTCTTTCTCATGGTCTTCTCAAATATCTACTCATGAACATATCTTTATGTATAAATTGGAAAGCAAAACAAGATAGAAATATGTGAACAAAGAGAGTGTGAAAAATAGAAACCAATCAAATTGCGTACGTCACATCCAGTTCAAGCTCAATGCTTGTACGTGCTTCTTCTGCTTACATAAATCTGGCTGCAATTTGTTTATTCATAAGGCTTCGTATGTGGCTAGCTCCCTTTTGTTTCTGCATTTAGTAATTACTTTGAATGCTACGTCTGGAGAACATACGTACGTTGTTTCGATGATGTGTTGCGCAATAGCAGACGTGTATTCACCATTTGGTTTAAAACAGGCGTTCAAGTTGTAATGTTCTCTCATTCGAGTAATTAACCGTCTGGTCGATCGGCCTACATAAGTTGATCGACAACTTGCGCATGTATATTGTTAAATAATATTTGATATCGACATTAACGGCTGTTTCTCTTTGATTGCTGGTAAAGGCAAGTGTGTTTCCCTAAATAACACTCGTAGTTTGGCTGCATTAAATGTGCGTGTCAATGCTGCTTCAACTATCTTTTGTGCCATTCGGGAAACTGCATCCCCTTAAATGGGATGTTTAGGTAGACGGTTTTCTTTTCTGGCCCATAGTACGTCTGTTTCTGGTTAACTCCCCTTTTAATAATTGATTCAATTATTTGTCTGGGATAGCCATTAGACATTAAATCGTTAATTGCCTTATTATATTCATTTTCTTTAGAATCTTGACTAACCAACCTGTCAATTCTTGAGAAGCAACCTCAAACTGTTGATAATTTATATTGAAATGGCACAAAACTGCTGTAATGCAAATACTGTGCAGACCATGTTGGTTTATGGTAAATTGTTCTGTTTAATTTACCATTAGTTTCTTTCTTTAACAGTACATCAAGGAAAGGCAGACAGTCATCTTTCTCGTGCTCTGACGTGAAACCGATATTCTTATGTGCTTTGTTGAAACTTTGAAGCAATTTTCGTGATTGCGACCTGTTTTTAATTACAAGAAATATATCATCCACGTACCGTATATATTGAGCACATTTACTTATGTCACTCTTTAATGATGTATTTTCTAGGTGCCCTAGAAAAATCTCAGCCAACACTGGAGATAAGGGGCTTCCCATTGCGACACCATCAGTCTGTTTGTAGATTTTTCCATTAAAACGAAATCGTACGTCTTTCGTGCATAATAAGATAAGCTTGCGTAGAGTTTGACCTGGCACCGGCGATGGTAATATATCGTGTTCTACCACTTTGACTATAATGTCAATGGTTTCATCAATTGGAACATTTGTAAACAGAGACGTAACATCAAAAGATACCATAATCTTGTTTTTAACATTTATATCTTGAATTTTGTTTACAAACTCAAACGAATCGGCAACCGAATGATTACCTAGTAGTTTACGTAATGGTTCAAGTAAACGAACTAGCCATTTAGCTAGTGCATGAAACGGAGAATTTACCATTGATAAAATTGGCCTCATAGGACAACCTCTTTTGTGTGTTTTTGGTAATCCGTACATTATTGGTGTAGATGATCCAACTGGCTTGAGCTTCTGTGCAGTGGCCTCATCAATAAATCCGGCATCTGTCAAAATCTTAATTTCATTAATTACTTTGCGCTCCACCTTGTCTATTTCATCTGATTTATCGTCTAGACGTGTGAATTTTGTATTGTCATTTAACACGTTTTCCATCTTTTGTACGTATTCAGATTTGTCCATTATAACTGCGCTCTTTCCTTTATCAGCGCGTAGTATTTTGATGTCTGCATTTCTGCTGATATTTCTAAGTGCATTTAGATGCTGCTGTGTCAACGCATGCTGCTCTGCACATTTAGACGATTTCAGGTGTGAAGCCTGATCAACTAGTGTAGCCTTGAACCAATTTTTATAATCAATACTGGTAGGCTCCAAGTCAGCTGTTTGTTCAAATAACAATTCAAATGCTGCCTCAAAATCAACATTGCATTTATTAGAAGGATGTATTCCATAATTTCGGCCCATCGATAGTGCCTCCATTGTTAGCTGATCGATTGGCACTTTTGATAAGTTAAGCACACGCTTATCAAGATCGGTCGGTATTAAATCACACAAAACTCCAGGTTTTACATCTTTTTCCAATTTGTTCAAAATTCTTGCTTTATCTTTCTTCATAACTGTCGGCAAAAACATCAAAAGTTTCATTCTTGCAAAAAGACTTAGTTCATCTAATACACAAGATACACACCCAATTCTTGCCAGTAGCACTGCTTCATCTTTCTTCAACTGCTAAATTTGTGCTTAACTTATCAAAAGTGCCAATCGATCAGCTAACTATGGAGGCACTATCGATGGGCCGAAATTATGGAATACATCCTTCTAATAAATGCGATGTTGATTTTGAGGCAACATTTGAATTGTTATTTGTACAAACAGCTGACTTGGAGCCTACCAGTATTGATTATAAAAATTGGCTCAAGGTTACACTAGTTGATCAGGCTTCACACCTGAAATCGTCTAAATGCGCAGAGCAGCATGCGTTGACAAAGCAGCATGTAAATGAACTTAGAAATATATATTTCTTGTACTTAAGAACAGGTCACAATCACGAACATTGCTTCAAAGTTTCAACAAAGCACATAAGAATATCGGTTTCACGTCAGAGCACGAGAAAGATGACTGTCTGTCTTTCCTAGATGTACTATTAAAGAAAGAAACTAATGGTAAATTAAACAGAACAATTTACCATAAACCAACATGGTCAGCACAGTATTTGCATTAAAGCAGTTTTGTGCCATTTCAATATAAATTATCAACAGTTCGTGGTTGCTTTTCAAGAAATGACAGGTTGGTTAGTCAAGATTCTAAAGAAAATGAATATAATAAAGCAATTAACGATTTAATGTCTAATGGCTATCCCAGACAATTAATTGAATCAATTATTAAAAAGGGAGTTAACCAGAAACAGACGTACTATTGGCCAGAAAAGAAAACCGTCTACCTAAACATCCCATTTAAGGGGATGCAGTTTCCCGAATGGCACAAAAGAAAGTTGAAGCAGCATTGACACGCACATTTAATGCAGCCAAACTACGAGTGTTATTTAGGGAAACACACTTGCCTTTACCAACAATCAAAGAGAAACAGCCGTTAATGTCGATATCAAATATTATTTATCAATATACATGCGCAAGTTGTCGATCAACTTACGTAGGCTGATCGACCAGACGGTTAATTACTCGAATGAGGGAACATTGCAACTTAAACGCCTGTTTTAAATCAAATGGTGAATACACGTCTGCTATTGTGCAACACATCATCGAAACATCGCATGTATGTTCTCCAGACGTAGCATTCAAAGTAATTACTAAATGCAAAAACAAAAGGGAGCTAGCCACATACGAAGCCTTATGGATATACAAATTGCAGCCGGATTTATGTAAGCAGAAGAAGCACGTACAAGCATTGAGCTTGAACTGGATGTGACGC
>JAQBSW010010036.1:0-26034 GCA_029291075.1 Eudiplozoon nipponicum | reverse complement strand
TAGTAACAAATTAGTTCAGTTGTGACCCAACTAATTTTTCTATCGTTAAAATACATTATATATATATATATATATATATATATATATATGTATGTATAATTCATTTAAATATGTATAGTAACTTTGCTTTGTGATTTGATATTAATTACTTTCATAATCACTTTCATAATACTTGTTTGTTAGCAAAGTTATTCCCGATAAAGCTCAATACGACCTTAATCGATTTTTTTGCGTTCCAATTTGTGCTTAAATTTACAGATATACATATATATATATTTCGATAACTAAATGTGTTTACCTTTATTCATGAGTTTATTACTTTGCTTTGAAAAACAGATTGTTGTTGTGTCTTGATTTCACTGTGTAACTCACATAACCTAGATGCAACCTAATAACCCTAGATGGAAATATAGGGTGTTGCCAAATTTTTCATTAATCGTCACCATATGAACTTCAAACGCACTCACTTAATTAGTAGTTAATTAGCTAGAGCTTTGTATGACCACAAAGTTGGATGGATTGATTGCCTACTTCGTTTCTTTTACATCTTTTGCATTCAAATTCATACGTCTTCGTAGGAGGAAGTCAACTGGCATGGACTCCTTTTTAATGTCTTGAAAATGCGTGGGCAATGCCCGCGGTTACGATGCACTATTTAGTTGATCATCGATTTCTATCGTAGCTATTGTTTGCATGAGGTCGATCTAACATTGTTCCTTGCAGTTGATAGCCTACTTTAGTTAGATGAATTCAGTTACTGCTATTTTGTCACATTAAGATAAGCAACAACTTTCTTTTTTTTTAAATCATTCACAAATATGCAGAAAAAGTCTCGATAAACTATAAATCGTAGTCGAGGAGCACTAATACACTTTTTATTTATGTTTTCCAATCCAACCTGTGATAACAAACGAAATTATCGATTGCAAAATGTTAAATCAACTTAATGCATTTCAGGTATCCAATTGGATTTTAAATAACTTTTTTATTCAATGCGTTTAACTGAAAATTTCTGCAATGCTGATTTCTGTTTCGTCTATACGACAATATATATATATATATATATATATATATATATATATATATATATATATATATATATATATATATATATATATATATATTGTCGTTCAAATTGTTAAAAAGGTATCGCCATAGATACTGTTTGTGGCGGAGAACTAATATATATGCAATTATGTATTAGGTGTTGCGCACCTAGTAACAAATTAGTTAAATTATGACCAGAAGGATAAACCAAAGACAGCATGAACGGAAAGTATAATCTCGTGCATATTCGTTTCGTGCTTACTGGCGACTCATCAGTAGGAGCCGGTATTACGCCCTTTGTCCACTATATATTTGAATCAATTTTGCAAGCGGTAGATAAAAACCAATCCTATTTTATGTAACCAGTCGCAAAGAATAGCGGACCTCCAATAATTAAAACTTACGCGTTAAGACCTTCCGTGAACATCATGAAAGTTCAACGATAACCTGACTAACGAGAATGAAACTGTAGTTAATATATACGTTATGTAAAATCAGATGTACGTCTCACCATTTGTGGAATTGCACACATTACACTTGGCTTGAACTGTCAACTGCATAGTTTCTACATAATCACGAAAATCTTTCTCTGCATATATAGATTATTCAATTATAAAATCACTGATTTCGTGGGTGGTGGATAGATTTTTACAAACCAAGTTTGCGAACTGGAACAAAACCAAACTCATGTTACCTAGTTTTGAATTCCTTATATATGCATTATAGTTTGATCCTCGCTAGTAAATTTTCCTTCGAATTCTAATGACGATCATGCAAATTTTAACCGCTTAATACGTGCGACTGACGAGATTTATACTATTTATGCGATTGGTCATATTGAATAGGATTTGTGTCTATCTCGTGTTTGCAAACTTGATTTAAAGAATTGTTACCACCCCTCCAAGCATTCAATGAACTTTTAAATGTTAAACTTAGATATTTTTATCGAAAGCTAAATAGAGTCAATGTTCGCATATATGCGTTCAAGTTTGAACCTCATAGGCAAGTTTCATTCCTGCTTTAATTACGAAAATGGATGATCAAAATGCGTCTGTACATGCGACAGATGGTATTTATACTACTTTGCACGACAGGTCAGATATAATGGTATTTGTGTTTATCTCATTGTTTCAAACTTGATTTAAAGAATTGTCATGCATAATGTTTTAATTGTTAAACTTATATATTTACATCGAACTGTGAGGATATTGTGTAGCCGACATTTCAAATCACGCCAAATGTATGCAAATCTACTAAACGTGAGAGCCGCATATCGATTTTTTTTCTTATATGCAGTGGAGTTTGATCCTCGTCGGAAAGTTTCTTTTCTGTACTGGTGGTGACAACGACTGTTCGAAACGCGTCAGTAAGTGTGACTGACGATATTTTGGCTATATTTTGTGCGACAATTGGAATTAAATTTGATTGGTGCTTCTACCAAATACGCACACTCAATTTAATTAAAACTATAAAAACACATTTGACACCACAATCGATACGGTCTATCGCTAATGCAAATAAATATGTGATTGTTTGATGAACAGTTTCTTTCTCTCTCCGTGCGGAGTTCTACGAATTGGTCTTGCGGCCTGTTAATCTTATCGACAATTTTCTTTTGTTGGCAATTGGTTGGTGGAAACTCCTAGTAGGTTTGCCTAAACCATTTTTTGTCTTGTTTAGATAAAAAGAAGAACTAGTTGAAAAAAATTAGGAACCTGTGTCCGCACGAGTTCTGGTGTTTCTTTTATTAACTCTAATTACATTAAATTTGGTTCTAAATTAATTGGCGGTTGACAAGTAGCATTCTGCTTCATTTAAAAAACGACTCAACATACAATTCTCTATGATTTACTTTGTGCATGATAAAGTAATCGCCGTCAGTTACGCGTACTGGTTATATCCTTTGTACAGTCAGGACTCGAACCTGGGAATCTCTGCTTCGAGATCGTTATACACAGTGAATTCTGGATCGTACTTTAAGTGTTACCAGTAAGAGCGAGACCGGTCTATTGGATGAACTGGTCTTTTCTACATAAAGTAGTGCTAAGTTCATATTGACACACACACACACACACACACATATATATATATATATATATATATATATATATATATATATATATAGTGGGATAAGTGTTCAACTTAGATCGCAGCCTTGATTAAAATAAACGAGAATTAATTTCATATTGCTATATAATGCATTTATAATAATTAATGCGACTCTTACCCAAAGTTATCACAAATACATTTTTCTCGAAAATGGTTTGTATCAAATTTTCGAGGTTGTGAAAGACACCAATACCATTGTGTTACTGGCAGTAGTTTTTCTATGTTGCTCGACTGGTCAGATTGGTGCTTATCTCAATCTCGCAATCTTGATTTAAAGAATTATTTTCATCACCTAGTTGGCGAAAATGACATATAGCTAAATAAATAAATAGTTTTGCTATGCTGTCCGACGATTGGTTAAATACAATTGGATTGGTATTTATTTGAAGCTCGCAAACTTGATTTAAATAATTGTTACCACTACTCGCGCTAACAATGATTGTTGAGCACCAGATTCCGAAGCAGACGTGCCCAGGTTCGTATCCTGTCAGCGGCAAATTCTGGCCAGTACTTGATGAGTTCCCAATAAGGACGAAACCGGTCTACTGGATGAATTGCCTTTTCTACACTATACAATTCTTAGTTTATACTGACATATGTAAGTAATTAATGGGTCAGGTGTTTATATCAAGACCGCAACCTTGATTATAATAATTGTTATGACCACCCGCGCAACCAATGTTCGTTTAATGATTGTTGAATTTATATTATATATATATATATATATATATATATATATATATATATATATATATATATATATATATATATATATATATAGGTAACCAAATTCAACAATCATTAAACGAACATTATATATATATATATATATATATATATATATATATATATATATATATATATATATATATGGCAAAAGCTGCACACAGTTAATGTTCGTGACTGCATAGAAATTTTGCAGTCTACTTTTCCAGACATGTACAATGCATACGATACTACTAGAGGTGAGAGCCGCGTATCTAACTTTTGCTTTGCATATATATACAATGCGGTTTGAGCCTCGCTAGTCAGTTTGCCGTCGTACTCTGATGGTGGTCATGGAATTGTCGAAACGCGTCAGTGCATACGACTAACGTTATTTTACCTATCTTGTTCGACGACTTGTTAACTACAATTGGATTGGTCTTGATCGCAAGCTAGCAAACTTGACTTAAAGTATTGTTACGACCACCCGCGCAATCAACTATTGCTTAATTGTAATTCTCTATTAATGTTGTTTCATTTTTTTACAAATGGTAGTACGGTTATTCCTGGTTTTGTAATCTATTTTTCTCGTTTGCAATTTTGAATATTGAAAGAGCAATATTTTTTTTCGTGATTTCTAAGTCAAAATCTCAATTTGATCAATTTAAATTTTAAACCCCTTTAAAAACAGCGATTTTACTAGTGACGACGGGTATTTCATTAATCCGAACGCAGAAAGGAATAAAGGCCAAAAACACGTACTTCAGCCACCAAATGGTGACCATTCGAAAGGAAACTCAACTCATCGTAGAAATAATTCTCGAGATTTCATACAAGCTGTAGATACCGACTATTGGAACGGGGACAACTTTGCGCAAGATCACAGAACCAACAACATAAATGATGCGAATACAAGGGCATCAAGAAATCCAAATCAACCAAATGATACACACCATTATACAAACGATCGTCATGAAGACTCCTCAAGTACCAACTTTCGCAACAATCCCGAGGTCATTGAAAATTCCTATCAGACTCTAGATAATAATCAAAATAACACTGCGTTTATCAGCAAACATATAAGAACTTCCACCAGATCAAGAAAAAACACCTCACACTCTGATAGTGGTGAAGGCTATTGTTCTCCAACAGACCAAACATTCAACTCATCGGCAAGAAGTTCAGAGATCAGCCACATCAACCAGTGGAAAGCCGATCCATCACAGGTTGAAGGGAATGCTTTAGAAAGGTTTGAATTAAACAATTATTAATTACACGAGAGTTAATAACAATTATTTAAACGAAGGTTGAAAGCTTAATAAAAAAATCCTTCCTAATTATATATATATATATATATATATATATATATATATATATATATGTGTGGTGTGTGGGGTGTGTCTGTATAAACTATACAATGATTAGTTTATACAGACAAATTTTTATAAAATGGGTTTTGCTTTCATATCTAGTTCGCATTCTTCATTTAAATGAAAAGATTTATTGTTTTTCATCCGATTTTTTATTTAAAAATGATGTTTTTGTTCTATTTTTTTAAAAATTTAACAAATGGTCGTAAATTGTTAGCTGGAATAATTCGATGATTAATTTGTGTAAGTAAATAATTTGTAGCGGTTCAAGCTTCGTCCGGTCAGTACCTGAAAATTTCCCAATGTGGACGAAACCGGTCTAGTGAATGTAATTGCATCGCTACCTTATAAAATGCATAGTTAAAACTGACAAATGTATATAATACATATATATATATATATATATATATATATATATATATATAATTTAAATAATTGTTATCTCGACCCTCACAATCAATAACTGTTTAATTATATAAGTTTTTCATTCCATATGACTTCCGCTGGTGGCGTAGCGTCTGTTCTAAATTGATAGATTGGAGGTTTAGATCTAAAGTGATACCAAGTACGCTCCACCTGAAAAAAAAATCATATATAACTGAAAATTGTGTGAAGAGTGTGGCAGAGTAACGCAATGGATAGAATCATATACACCAAAGAAAATGTGCCTCGGATCGAGCCCGGTCCGTGGCAAAATTCTGTATAGAAGTGGAAGAGTTCCTAATCCGAAATAATCCGGTCTAGTAGGTGAATTACATCGCTATCGTATAGCATGCTTAGTTTAGGCTGACAACTGTATATGGAAAAATGGTATTGATTTTTATATCATGATAGCAACCTTTGTTTTTCAGAATCACAGTTATCATTAGCAACCTCATAATGATCATAATTATTATTCCAATCTTCATTATCATCACAATTACCACTATATCACCATCGTCATTATCATATTTTTCAACAGCATCATCATTATATTCATTACAAACTTTATAGAAATTATTAATTGTCTCAGTTGCTAGAACACCAGATACCAAAGCAGACTTGGCAAGGCTCAGGCCATGCCCGCGGCAAATTCTGGACCGTAAATTATGAGTTCCACTTGTAGACTGAATAGGTCTACTGAATGAAATGCCATGTCTACGTTATTAACATTAGTTTGTTCAGCTTCTGTAGCACTGTTATTTCCTTCAGAGAATAGTTGAATTTTAACCAAACTCAGTCTCCACCCTCAGCGCCAGCATCTGTATCAACATAAATTAAATCTTAACCCTCAGGGAATTTAAACAATCATAAGCAAATAAGTCATCTATATTTTAAACCAAATCAACATTAACTTTCTTGCGTTCATTTCAGCACCACATTAAAAAAATACCTCAGATTTAATCATTTTTACCGTCAAAATGACTAGTATAGTGCGAATTTATGATGAAAAAATGTCTAATTAAATATAAATTCATTTGCAATCCTTATTTGTTGCCTTATTTTTCTAAAACTCCAGTCCTGATTTCAATTCCACCGTGCCGAAAAAGCCGAGTAACGTGAAAGAAAGCGCGTTATTGGACTTGGAGCACTTCAACAGTACAAACACATTTAACCGGTTAGTGAAAATGTAATAAAAATTGATTAGAAAAAGATGTTGCATTAGGCATATGAGATTATAAAATTTTTCTAGTAGAAAATGATTTAATTAAATAAATTATTTAGAAAATACTTTTATTGCATCAATATATGTCTACGTTTTGATTGGCTCTTTTGAGAAGTGAAATAACGCTTCGAGAGAAGCCTAATTTCAGACTGAAGCGCTGCTTAAGAGCGATAAATTATTTCCAATTTGGTAAATAGAACATGGACTGTACTGCTTAAAGTACTTTGTTGTAAAAGTACTGGGAATTTTAATGTAGAAATATCAAGTCTATAACCTTTGTATGTTTTTGCAAATATCTGAAGGTGTATTTCAAGGATGAACAAAGATGCGTAAATAAACTTATTACGTGTATTGGTTTACAGCTATCCAAATTCTGGATCTTCATCCTCGTCGTTTAAGGCAAGAAACAGTCGTAGTCCATCGCCCAAACAACGAAGCAATAAGAGATCATTGGCTGGTATTCACCAAGAAAGCGCAATTACACCGACAGTTAACCACAAACAGGCATCAGCTGTTGAAGGTGACCAAAATGAAGCAAATTCAAAAGCTCACACAGGCGAAGAACTCGTTTCTAAACAAGCATTAAACGGAGATACACTTTTGATCAAGAAAGAATCAGCTAATTTACCGCCGCTTCCAATAACCGTAGCGGAGTCCAGCAAGCGCCAATCATTGCTTTCTTTAAACACTGTCGCGTCGGGTGGACATTCAGTAAGTTTTTGCTCATGCAAATATAAATGTCATTTTATGTAGATTATAATATAAATGAAGTCTCGAAATTTCGCATAACCAGATAACTGTTTTCGTAGTATAATTTGTACGGATTGCCATTTAGTTGATTCAGCAAATCATAGATTTTTCTTGAGAAATATAAATATTACACATGTTGTTTATTAGAATTTATATATTTACTTGCAAATATGTTTTGGATTGCTATGGAGGTTCTCTTGAGGATGACAATTCACCAGTGGCTCTATTTAAGGCTACAGTTAATTCAATGAATTACCCTGAATTAGAGCGAGGCTTGAAACAAACAAGGATCTGGAGAATGCTGGAGACAGCAGTCAAACTTCAGAGATTAACAATAGCAAATAGTTATTAAGTAAATTCGTTTTACTGACGAGGCGTGTTTTTTACGATTAAACTCCTTTACAAAATATTTATTAATTTAATAATTGTAATATATAAAAATATGAATTCTCATTTTTTTTTAAAGAACTGGTTCATATTGATCCTAGCACACAACCTTTTTCTGTTTGCCCTTATTTCCACACCAACAGTCCGTTTTGCTCATTCAAAGCTCTATATTATACGAACAATGGTTTTGGGTTTTATAGTCGCCTGACAATTACTTTGCATTTGGTATCAATGCCATGTTCTTCGCTGACCTTGACAAGTGGCAATATCCGCACTGCAAAAACATTGCAGATTACATTGGCTGCAGCATTCTCTATACCTGCATGACGGCAAATCGTTACGTAATATTCTTTGAGCTCTTCAATGGCCATACGTGCTCGTCGCCTTTCAGTAAAAAAGTGACTGCCTATGCACGTGGGCATTTTCGCTTACCTTTTTCGAAATATCTAAATTTTCGTAGGGCTAATTATACTGATAATAGTCCCATTGCAGTTCCGGTATAAATCTGCGGAAACTGAATGGGCGAGTAATCGTACTTGCCTACCGCTATGCAGTTTTTCATGATTTAAATCTAATCGCCGTGCTACGCGTTAAGATAGTATCTTTTTTAACCAGAATACGCCGTTATTATCCTGTGGTTGTACCAATAATTAAATTTGCAACGTACGCTACAGTGCAAGGTTATTCGGTCAGAAGATAGTTTATCATACTTTGAAACTTCCCAAGTGAGTCCTTTTGACTAAAAGTTAATGGACTTTGTGTATGTGCATCGCCACTTACCAACGGTCTATGGCACAGAAGCCAATTTGCATAGAACCCTGATTTAGATCAAGCCAGGAAAACCGGTTGATTTGTGTTAATTACAGAGGAAGATCGCCTAGGACAGGTTTGAAATACGGATCAGGTTTTGGTCACAATTTTTAATGGTGAAAATCAGCCACTGTTGTGAGTGTAACATCCTGGTGCGTAATGCAAGTAAAAGAAGCTCAAATCAGCGATGAAATTGGATCTAATTCGCCGACATCTTTACTTTCTTTTACTGCTTGAGTAGCCGCCGCTGAACGTAACGGACCTCGGTTTCTTCGGCCTAAACATTCGTATATATTGATTATTACAATCGTGTGTTCTTAATAACTTTTAAATGATGTCTTTGTTATAAAGACATGCGAGAAAGAGAAAAGATAGCATCACTTATGAATCAGTTAGAAAACCAATTACTCGAAGAATCTAACGTCGTGTCACTAGTTTTACATAACTCTGCTCTCATAGGTCGACTATTTTTAACGGCTAAAGCATGGAAACTACCGAAATATCGGTTGCATTATCCAATTGTATAAGCCCAGGCTTTCTGTTGTCGAAATTTAAATGTATAGCTTGAATTTAAATTCTTACATGTAGCGAAGTTTCTCAGACATTATTAATCTCGCAGATACTGTAGTATGGTATGCGGATCATATTTCGTGGACTCATATTTTTGAGTATTACCAGGACCTAGATTCTGGACAACACCTTGTTTATCTAAGTTCTTGAGTTGATCAAGCTTGATACTACTTCAACAAATCCGCTATCCAAAAGAATCATACTGACGCTGCTACCTAAAATTGATTTATTTGCACGATTGTTCTAATCGATGTTCGTGTCTTAACGTATTTTGATTGGTTCGAATCCACGGGCTGCATCTGCATTTTGCCGATACGGGATTCTTACGAGCGGAACTGCTTGCGATTTTGCATTATTTGCAGGGAAATATTCAAGCTGAGTGCCTTCTTAAAAATTTTCATTCTCGCTTACATTAGTTTTACACGGCAAAACTATCTAATAATTAATATCAGCATTGAGTTTCGTGTCAGCTTTATAAACGGTAGGAAAGAGAAAAGGTCACTGCTATCGCTATTTATTTTACAGCGAACAATCCGTCTTTTGATTATCAGTTTGGCTGGTCAGCTGCTTGTGTGCGTAGAAAGACGGCTTATATATTCCCCATGGTGGGTACCTTTATCCGATATCTCGAGCTTCTACCTTCGCCACATGCCACAATATTGAAGATGATATGCTGCCTAGAAAAGCGTCAAAAGTGATCGTTTCTGACCAAGGTACATTGGTTGGGCCAGGGAATTTTTTATCTGTGGCGCAAGAACGTTTAGAAAAGCATACCTGAGCTGTGACTTATGACCCTCAGACAAACGCGACGACAAAGCAAGCACATCCAACGTTAAAAGAGGTTCTGCAATATTGGTGCGGTGTGGTCTCATTGCAATCTACATATATTGGAACGCCAAACGTGTGTCTGTGATCTAGATCATCGAAATGTTTATAGCTTATGCGTAGCCTCAACTGGTTTAACTTTTAAAAGAAACATGTTGCGCGACAGGAAATAAACAATTTACCTGATTTTCGGATTGAGTACCGAAATATTTGAATCCACTGTCATCATGATTTTTGCAAATATTTCGACCTCCAATTACGGAGGTCTTTTTCAATGCCAAACACATCACACACTTAGTTGACAATCAATATGTCAAGTGGAAATATTAATTTAAACCGCCTCATTTATACTTGTTTTAGATCTCTTAAGCATAACGTTTTTTTATAAAAATGTTAGAAAAGTGTATGTTAAATTGGTTTTTGTATGTGTCTACATGTATACACTCTTCGCAATGAGATTACAGTGATTTAATGACAATTAATGACAACTCACTAGATAAGCGTACGTCATGCCTGTGTGTATGTGTTCTCGTTTGTTTTGAATTGAGGAGTAATCAGTTAATGCAAGTGTACACTCATCCCAGTGAAATTACAGCGATTTGGCAACATCTGACTATTCACTGGATAAGCGTGTTTGTGTGTATGTGCGTGAGCGTCTACTTAAAACTGAGAGCTAATCTGTTACATGTAATTACAGGCACGTGTAACGGTCATACAAGTAAAACTAAAATGATAACTGTCATTTCCTAACTGCACACGTCAGACCTATTTTAAACTTACTTTTCTAAATGAAGTAATTACGAGTGGCATTTCGGTGAGAAGGGGGCAAGATACTATGAATAGAGTAAATAATTAATAGGTAGTAAAATTAAATTAGAAACGGATAAAGTGTTTCAATAGGTAAGAAAGTTAAATTAAACGGTACGTAAAATAAATTAAAAATTGCCTGATAAAGAAGATACTAGTAATAGTGCAAAGAAAATAAAATAAAAATAAACCTTGCCATCATGTATAGATAAATGTATGTTAAAGGCGCTACACTAACAACAGTACGTAAGATAACAGATAAAATAAGATAACAAGTAATCAAGGATGAAATAATAAGATAATAAAATAAATTAGGCAATATTGAATTACTCACTCTCCACCTCTGTAAGTTAATATCAGTCCAGTGTTCTTATTCTTTTACTTGAGCGAGTTTCTGATTCGGATTCTGATTCGTGCAATCTTCGTTTTCTACCATTATTTAGTGCTGTATTCCAAATAGGACCTAGTGATTTTTCTACGGCTGTTTCATTCATTATGTCATTTCTCGATTTAATTTCGATGGATTCTCTAATCAGTCTAGTCGATCTGCTACGGCTACAAATTGATATACGTCTGCACCCATCCCAATTAATTGTGTGTCCTGTCTCTACTGTATGGCGTGCAAGATCTGATCTATTAACATGGGCATACTTGCATGCGGTTTTATGTTCCCCTCTTCTAATCTTAATTGGGCGCATGGTTTCACCCACATACATCAAGTTACAGTCGTTACATGGAATTTCATATACTCCTGATGTGTCTAGCGGTTCTATTTTTTCCTTTTGGTTGGGAAGTATAATACCTAGTGTAAGGGTCTGTTTTAAAATAGTACGTATATTGTATTTTGATGCTACCATTTTTATTTTCCTACTTAGTTTAGAGTCAGGTATAACCATTACCCTCCGGTCATCTTTTAATTTATTTGACTTCACGTACTTCCAGTCATGATTAAATTTACTTATAACGCTCATTATAGTTGCTTCAATTAACTTTAGAGGATACCCATTAGCACTGAATATTTCTCGCAGTCTCCCTAATTCAATCTCTCTATGTTTATTATCTGTTAATCTTAAGCTTCTTATTATCATCGATTTTAAGATACCGATTTTCATTCTATATGGATGATTTGAATCGAAATTAAGAAGGATACCTGAGTAAGTATCCTTCCTATAAACATCCCGTTCTAGTTTTGTACCATTTCTAATTAACTTGACATCCAGAAATGGTAATTCGCCACATGATTCATTTTCAATTGTAAATTTAAGCTCGCTCACCTGATTTGCTATGTTTAAGAAATTTATCAGATGATCCTCCCCGTGATTCCAAATAACTAATATATCATCCAAATATCGTACATACAATTTAGGATTTAGGGGCGTTATATCTAAGAGAGTCTTCTCCATGTAATGCATGAAGATATTAGCTATTGGAACCGATAGTGGTTGCCCCATTGGAACACCTCTAATCTGCTTATAAAATGCATTCCTAAATTTAAAATAAGTTGAGGACATACATACGTACATCATCTCCATGACGTGTCTAATCGTCATTTTGCTTCCTTCCAATATTACTGGATGATCAACAAGGAAACGCTGAAAATAGTCTAGTGCTTTAGGTACTGGTATATTGGTGTACATTGACACCACATCTAAACTCGCCAATCTATCGTTTTCATTAAGTTCACATTTATCTACAATCTCAACCAAATGGTATGAATTCATCAAAGTATTGTCTAAGAAGTACGAATATTTCTTTATTCTATTACATAGAAACTTAGACATTTTATATGTTGGAGAGTGTTGGACATTAACAATAATTCTCAAAGGGTTGTCTGGTTTATGTATCTTTACTAAACCGTACACTCTAGGAGCGACTGTATCTCTTTGTATGAGAGCGTTACCATGCGCTTGATCTAATTCTCCTTCAGCAATCATATTATTGACCAATAATTTAACTTCTCCTTGTAGCTTATCCGTAGGATCTTTATTAATTTTAGTGTATACCTCTATATTGTCTAGTTGTTCATACATTTTATCATTATAGTCAGATTGATTCATCAGAACCGTCGCTCCTCCTTTGTCTGCTTTCAAACATATCACACTGTTTGCTATTAACTCTTTCCTGAGACTTTTTATTTCATAATTTGGTTTATATTTTTCCTCTGTGTACGTTAGCACAGCTGCGGCTACGTCTAATTCAAACCTAACTTTATCCTTGTCTGAGAGGAATTGTGCTATTTTAACAGCCTCAGTAATTATCTCATTTTTTGGTGATTTCTCAATTTGGATAGCTGTATTCAGACCACGATTAAGCATTTCCAGCTGTTTCTCATTAAGATTTATTTTAGAGAGGTTTACCACTCGATTAGTTACAACAGGACACGTCCTAACTGTGGTCTGTCTATAGATACCCAAATTTCCTAACTTTCTATCATGCCTAATGTGAACCTTTTTTATCTCCTTATTACGTGCGCCATCAGTAAAATCCTCTATACATTTAAAGTCATCCGCGTGCAAGAAGGAAAGTAACATAGATCTTATTTTAGTTTTCTCTCTAATTAGTTCATATTTGCGTTTCTCTAAATCGCTAATCAATGTATTCATTATGTTCAAAGTCAGTTCATGTTTAAGAGATCTACCTTTATCATTTAAATGAAATGGCAATTTAAATTTAAAACATTTAGGAATTACACAATGTTTTAAACATATTTTAATGAAACGAATATTTAACATACATTTATCTATACATAATGGCAAGGTTAATTTTTATTTTATTTTCTTTGCACTATTACTAGTATCTTCCTTATCAGGCAATTTTAATTTCTTTTACGTACCGTTTAATTTAACTTTCTACCCTATTGAAACACTTTATCCGTTTCTAATTTAATTTTGCTACCTATTAATTATTTACTCTATTAATAGTGTCATGCCCCCTCCTCACCGAAATGCCACTCGTAATTACTTAATTTAGAAAAGTAAGTGTAAAATAGGTCTGACGTGTGCAGTTAGGAAATGACAGTTATCATTTTAGTTTTACTTGTATGACCGTTACACGTGCCTGTAATTTTATGTAACAGATTAGCTCTCAGTTTTAAGTAAACGCTCACGCACATACACACAAACACGCTTATCCAGTGAATAGTCAGATGTTGCCAAATCGCTGTAATTTCACTGGGATGAGTGTACACTTGCATTAACTGATTACTCCTCAATTCAAAACAAACGAGAACACATACACACAGGCATGACGTACGCTTATCTAGTGAGTTGTCATTAATTGTCATTATATCACTGTAACCTCATTGCGAAGAGTGTATACATGTAGACACATACACAAACCAATTTAACATACACTTTCCTAACATTTTTATAAAAAAACGTTATGCTTAAGAGATCTAAAAACAAGTATAAATGAGGCGGTTTAAATTAATATTTCCACTTGACATATTGATTGTCAACTAAGTGTGTGATGTGTTTGGCATTGAAAAAGGTCTCCGTAATTGGAGACCGAAATATTTGCAAAAATCATGATGACAGTGGATTCAAATATTTCGGTACGCAATCCGAAAATCAGGTAAATAGTTTAACTTTTAGCTAGTCCAGAATTACGTGGATGTTGCTTAAATGACGGTCAGTAGGGTTTGAGATAATACTGGTGTATTGTTGTCGACTGTAGTCAGTTGAAAAAATGTTTGATGAATTTATATATATATTTTGGATACAAATTACAATGACTGGATATTGATTATATATATACGTGATTATATATATACATATATATATATATATATATATATATATATATATATATATATTCTTTTGAAATGCGAGCTTTAATAAAATTCATTGTACCCTTCCTATGTGCAAAAACAAAAAGAAATTTTATCAGATATAAGAAACGTTTCTTTCGCATTGTCTTCTCAAATATCTACTAATGAACATATCTTTATATATAAATTGGAAAGCAAAACAAGATAGAAATATGTGAACATAGAGAGAGTGTGAAAAACGGAAACCAATCAAATTGCGTGCGTCACATCCAGTTCAAGCTCAATGCTTGTACGTGCTTCTTCTGCTTGCATAAATCCGGCTGCAATTTGTTTATCCATAAGGCTTCGTATGTGGCTAGCTCCCTTTTGTTTTGCATTTAGTAATTACTTTGAATGCTACGTCTGGAGAACATACGTGCGATGTTTCGATGATGTGTTGCGCAATAGCAGACGTGTATTCACCATTTGATTTAAAACAGGCGTTTAAGTTGCAATGTTCTCTCATTCGAGTAATTAACCGTCTGGTCGATCGGCCTACGTAAGTTGATCGACAACTTGCGCATGTATATTGGTAAATAATATTTGATATCGACATTAACGGCTGTTTCTCTTTGATTGCTGGTAAAGGCAAGTGTGTTACCCTAAATAACACTCGTAGTTTAGCTGCATTAAATGTGCGTGTTAATGCTGCTTCAACTTTCTTTTGTGCCATTCGGGAAACTGCATCCTCTAATATATATATATATATATATATATATATATATATATATATATATATATATAATATCAGTTTAGACCGAACATTGCACAAGTTGGCAGAAGCCATTAATCAAGTAAACTAGTTTCATTCCCATGGAGAACTCGCCATGTACTTGATTGACTGACTAGGATTTTAGCTCATTTCCAGTGGTCATTAAGTATGATATGGAAGCCTTCGGATTTAGGAGACAGATCAACACCCAGCCACCAAGAAGACGAACTCAACGCGTACTTTAAAATAAGGATAAATCGGATCTTTGCGGACTGAAAGTGCAAATCTACCACACAAGAAACAAAGTCGAGGATACTTTAAAGGCAATGTATTCATTATAGCTGTTGTATGCTAAATTCTCACAGAACAATATTAATTAATAACAAGGCAAGCCGAATCTTGAATATCTGCTCAAAACAGAAGCTTGAAGTATAATTAGGCTACCTGAGGAAACTATTACAAAAGAACTACTAATCGAATCACTTTCTAGAAGTCAAATTCAAGCCATATCCTATTCGTCATTGAGAGGATAACAACAATATGTTTTCCTAAACGTACCGTTTAGATGCGACCTGCCAGCCTCAACAATCGTTTAAATCGAATCACTAAAGCAAATTGCCATAGTAAAAAGAGTTACCATCAACTTCATCGCTCAGAGAATCATGAGTTTCAATAAGAAAGATCAAATGCCAATCCTTCAAAATCCTTCATAAGCGTACAGCACGAAGTCGGCTTTTTACAGGGATCCATTTGGTTAAGCAAGCTTCAGTTCGTGAGCTAAAGACAATTTCAAAGCCCCGTTTACCCGCTTCAGAAAACTCCGTGGAATCAGCGTTTCGCAGCCAATTACACGAGGGTAAGAATGGTGCACTCAGTCCTGTAATGTTCTTAAGATCCTGTATTCTGGTTTCAGATGCACATCATCTATCGATTTCTAATTCATACACAAGTACGTGCATGAACATCTTGTTTTCGAGTTTTAAACAAAAGTGTTTGCACATTAAATGTGCCGACGTTAAAGCCTAACCTAGGTTTAATTAATTGTATTTTATTTGAATTATTTTCGATATTTGGTAATCCGATATTGAGCTTGGTGATATGATCAACGCTCACCATATGCATTGCATCTAAAAGAGCTATATTGTTAGATTGAGAATAGGGAGGAGAAGTAAGTGTGACCGAAACGGTGATGAAATTGTCGACAGAAGCCTGATTTTGCTTATCCACCCAGGACAATTCATCAGATAAACGGACCGATTTTATATTGCGCGGCGGCCGATGCAGTATGCATTTATTATAATTCATAATGTTTATGGATATATGTGGGCAGCAGAATAGCACTAGTTTTCCCATTCTTAGTGGAGATTGTTTATATTCGGAGTTTTACTTCTCCTATATGGTTTGCCAATTAATGTTAATGAGCACTACCTGCCAAGATGCCAGTGGCCACAGTTTCCTTGAACAGCCGAAAGCGGCTCTTCGTGTCTAGCACGCTTGCTCTCATTCCATCACTACCCATTTAACACACAATTTTACTGCGTAGTTAGACAAAAATCGTGGCTTTATATGATACGGGATGATGGCTGTGTCCCATTAAACCGCAATGATAATGGTGAACGGCTTTTGGATAGCTGCGCTGAACATAGGCTATATTTAAGTAGTACAAACTTCAGACGTAGTGTTAGACGTTGTGCTATATGGCGTCCTCCAGCACCCGGACAAGGGTGGACTCAAATAGATCATGTAGCAATTAGTTATAGATGGCGTCGTTGCATCCCGGATTGTCGTTATTTTTGGAACACTTATGTCGATTCAGACCATGCACTTATCTGTTTTAGATTTGCACTAAACTTAAGAATAAACCCCAAATTGATGTAGGCAAACTCGAACAACCGTCCTTCCGACAAAATTATGAAAATATTATAAACGCGTATCTAACTGGTCTGGATGGCGAAAATCCGAATTTACTTTGGTCCAAGATAAGTTGCACTATGCACAATGCAGGTACTACTGTATGTGGCATTGCACGCCCCCGTAGAAATAATCACTGGCTCTCTGTAAAATCTATGGAGATACTCGAAATAAGGCGCCAAATTCAACCTGGCTCGACTCATAATTATACCCGTCGTAATATAAGACGCCAACTTAAGCGCAGTCTAAAAGTCGATCTCGAAAACTTTTCGAGCAGAAAGACTGAAGAAATGGAAGTAGCTTTCGCGTCAGGTAATAGTCGCTGTTTTTTCAAACTTATCCGCGCAACAGGTCGGAGAAAATTAAAAGTTAGTGAAACTATAAATGACAGTAACAACGATTTAATAACCGATAAAATAAATCGTCTTGATGGGTGGGCTGAACACTTCAAAGATCAAATTTCTTGGGCACCCGTATCATTTCTGATTCCCGAAAGCGTCTGCATCAACAGTGTGGAATGTTAGTCCCGAAGAACCATCCGAGTTAGCAGTACTCGATGCAATCTTATCTCTTAAACGCCGCAAAGCCGCAGGCCCCGAAGATTTGCTTCCAGGATTTTTTAAGGATGGTGGCGATATAATTTGAAGAGCGTTGACCAAACCTTTTCATACTATATGGAATGGGGAAACCGTACCACTTGATTGGAATGAGTCGACCATAATTCCCATCTTCAAAAAAGGTATTCCTAATTCTTGCGACAACCGTCTTGGTGTAAGTTTGACTCCGCTCGTATCTAGGTTATTTGCTTCGATTATCCTACGTCGTCTTAGCGCTTCACGTGAATCACATACAAGAGAAGAACAGGCCGGATTCTGTGCAGGAAGTGGTTGTATAGATAATATTTTAACGTTAAGGCAAGTTCTCGAACAGAGACATTTATATCACCCTCCCACAATAGCCGTCTTTCCAGACTTCAAAGGTGCATTTGATTCGGTGGATCGCAATTTTTTATTCCATATCTTGTCGAAAAGCGATGTGCCCACAAAGTTTGTTAATATAATACGAGCTCTCTACACAAATATATCTGGTCGCGTTAAGGTCTATAACGAATTAACGCATAACTTTACAACCAGCAGTGGTGTTCGTCAAGGTTGTTCACTTTCCCCATTTTCGTTTAATTTTAAAATCGGTGCTATTATGAACAAAACTGTCCCACACATTCAGGATGCTGGAGTTGAAGTTCTCCAAGGCGATAAACAAGTCGATCTTGACTATGCGGACGATATCGTACTATTATTCGACAATCAGAATGCTACCCAGGCCACCTTGAATAGATTAACAGACGTTGTTCCGTCTTTCGGTATCAAATTTGCACCCTCTAAATACAAGATACTGTTACAGGATCACCCACCACTCACTCCAGCGTTGCGACTTCAGAAGGAAGATCTAGACATAGTCGACAGGTTTACATATCTTGGGAGCTCTATCAATAACGTAGGCAATATGTCCGACGAGGCGAGAATACGGATCGCGAAAGCTAGAGTAGCTTTCTGGAACCTTCGTCATTTATGGAGAAACGCGAATATTTCACTTTGCCTTAAAGGTCGTGTTTACAATGCATCTGTACGCGCAGTCTTACTACACGCTAGTGAAACTTGGCCTTTTAGAGTTGATGATTTGAGACGCTTACAGGCATTCGATCATCGTTGTTTGAGAAGTATAGCCCATGTTGGTTACCAACAACGAATAACTAACGTTGACATCCGTAGACGTATTTTTGGATCTGACAATAAGTGCTCGTCGTTAGAAAAACAAATTAGGCTCCATCAACTTCGTTGGCTCGGTCACGTTTTGCGTATGCCCTCATTTCGATTGCCCAATAGAGCTCTCTTCTCTCATCCAGCACCAAATTGGCGTAAGAAACAAGGTGGGCAGATTTTGACATGGCAGAAACAATTGAAGTCACTTACATCTAAATTGGGTAATATAGGACCCACTCGTCTGCCGGGATGGGGTCCTCGTGCGCATCACAGTTCTTGGTTAGAAATCCTTAGCGATATGGCATCAAATCGAGCTCAGTGGCGATCTTGCTGCAGATGTCTAGTAAAATCATCTTCGTAACTTTCTTTTCTTAGTAGGGCAAAGTTAGCTGCGAGGTTTGGTTTGTTTATGACGTGATACAGTGAAATCCCCAAGGAAGCTGTATTGCTGTTTTCGCTTTACCTGAATGCTAACCTGGCCATAATGGTGTTTTGGAGACCTTTAGTTTGCCTCATTTTTGTGAGTTATCCTGATAAATTTACTCATAGTAGCAAGGTATTCCTTCTCTCTCTGCCTCTCTCTCACTCTCTCTCGTAAATCTCGTTAATAATTTGTCCAAATTCACTTACATACTTTTTTCACTCCTTATGGTTATATGGCAGTGAAACATTAGTCACTTTTGACTTTTGTGTGGCTGGACATGACGATGATGAATAGATAATCGATCCGTATGACTAGTTGTGCAGCACCAAGAAGTTTGGCATGACTGAGATCCAAGTGACTAGGTGACGCAGCGTAACTGACGCAAGTTCGGTAGTCAGTGTAGTTAGACAGTCAAGTAGAGAGAGCGATAGCAATCACGCGTAATGCACAGTAGGAAATGTGAAGCGTGTGTGACGATTCATGGTAAATGCACCGTGCTTATATACTTTTGCAAGCGTAGGCTCGCACACTATTGGTTGAGAGCAAAGTTCGCTTGTTTTATTTGGTACCGCGTAAATGAAATTTGAATTTCATTTAGGCAACATGTCGGCAAATTGTTCTGATTCGTTACAATACAATCTTCTATACAATTGTGAAGCTAACTTTATATCAAGTTTTCAACAACTCGACTTCAAAACCAACTCACAGTGTATAATATTTATACCAAGTCTGTATGGAGTACCACCACTACGGCTTTTGTGTCAGTACTTGATACTAACATTGTGGTTTCCGAATCGGTATATGGTACCAACTCAATGGATTTCAATGTATGCTATTGTTCACCAAAATCGAGAATTACAACTATTTCTGAACTATGTTACTCCAGCAAATCCATACACTCTGGCCTTGATCGATATCAGTTATCATATTTCGCGGTAAGCATGACATCATTCAATTCAATATATATATATATATATATATATATATATATATATATATATATATATATTTATGATGTCCATTCCTTTTTAATTTACCACAGTATTCTTATAAATAGGAAAACACAAATAACAAAGTGGATAAAGGCCATTTATTTCGTGAATACTAATCCTCTCTTATACAATCATACATATTTATACATTTTTGGTTTTCATTTGATTATGCTAGTGGTAACAAATCTGACTCGTTTTTACTGCTGTTTCTTGTTTTGACTAGTTGGTGAGTGTGTATGCGTTTGTGTTTGTGTGTATGCGTGTTTGCATGTAAAGGTCATTCTCGCAGTATTGCGAAGTGATGTCTGATATCTTGTCATTATTGTTTTGATAGCTTGAGAATTAACCATTTGTGCGCATTGTTCACTGTTACATATACAAGTGCTATTTTTCCCAGTATAGTTGATCGTTTCACCTCGTTGTGCAAAGTTTTCACGTGGTAACAACGCCAGTGTTGATTGCAGTGTTAAATGCTTACATTGTTTGGAGACTTCTGTCATCGTATGCGCCTCTGTTATTTCCACTTCAGTTTGCTGCCAATCCGATTGTACGTTTGTTGATTCTAGTCGAGGGCCTGTTTGTTCTTGGCTGGATACTAGTAGGTTGTTGTTGAATTTTTTCTATTCTTGGCCAGTCGATAAGGATATCATGTTGATGAAACTTTTGAATATTAAGGTCAGGTGCTTGTTGTTCTATGTAAAGGACTTCGTAGATAAATAATAATTTTCTGATTTTGCTTTATGTAAAATTGTGAAATTTGTCGAATTAACAGGGTGCCCCGTTGCCAATATATGATCGGAAATAGCTGATTTTCCTGACGGTGGCAAGCCTTTGTTAATCAATTTCTGTGGTAAATGTTGCTGGATTCTGCTTATCAATTGCTTCTTCGTACGTCCGATATATGTGCTACCGCACATACATTAGAATTTGTAGACTATGAATGATTTGGAGAGAATTGGCAATTGATCTTTGGCATCCAACCTCATGATTCTCTGTGTACTAAATGTCATATTAACTTTAACACTGGGAAAGTTGTCCTTAGTTATTCTATTCAGCCTCGTGCAATTATTGAGGCTGGTACGTCGCCTCTAAATGGTAAGTTTAGGAAAACCTGCTTGCCGGTATCCTCTCTAGTGCGAATCTGCCGTGGTCTGATGTTGACATCAATGAAACGCTCTGGGTAGTTGTTCATTAGCAAAATTCTCCTGAGGTAGCCCAGTTCTTCCTCAATCTTGTGTTCAGAGCAGATCTTCCTGATTCTGTTTGCTAGGTTGTTTACTAAGTTTCTTTTGTGGGATTTTGGCACACTACTGTTGTAGTGAATGTATTGTCCGGTGAAAGTGGATTTTCTATGTATGGCCAGTGTCAAATCTCCGTTTGCTTCTCGAGTGATTTTGATGTCAAGGAAGGGAAAACTGTCGTCTTTCTCTACCTCGAGAGTGAATTTGATGTCTGGATCGACTCCATTTGCTTGTTTGAGGATTTCGGAAGGGTCTGCTGCTTCTGAGATGAACAACAAGATATCATCTACATACCTTTTGTGGAGTGCGCATTGGTCAATTATACCTTTTAGGCTCGTTTTTCCAGGTGATACATGTATACATCTGCCAGGAGGGGTGCGATGCAACTTCCCATAGCTACACCATTGATCTGACGGTAGTATATTCCTTCGAATGTAAATTGCACGTTTTTTGTACATGCTAATATGAGGTCTTTGATGTCATTGGTGTCTATAGGGAAGTCAAAAAACTCATTTTTGATGAGGTCACACAAGATCTCCGTTGTCTTATCCAGTGGTATGTTTGTAAATAAGGATGCGACGTCAAGCGAGACCATTTTATTCTGTAGGATGTTCTTCCCCTTCAATTCATTTGCTAGTTCGAAGGAGTCCTTGATAGTGTTTGCGTTTATGATGCTCCGTATTGGTTCAAGTAGTTTGCAGAGAAACTTGGCTGGTTTATGTTGTGGAGCGTTGATCATTGACATAATGGGCCGCATCGAAGGAGCTCCTGAGGCTGTCACGGCTTTATGAGTTTTTGGTTTGCCGTACAATCTTGCGGTGTTTGTTCCGACTGGTTTTGCTTTTTGGATGTCTTCTGTGAGTTTTGATCTAATCTCGGAGTCAGCCATCGATGTTAGAACATGTTTTTCCATCTTTTTCAGAATTGCATTAATTCTTGATTCGATGTTCGTTGAATCATCTTTCTGTTTGATGTCATGCTTAAATTTAGATTGATCATTTATTATATCGTTCATGGCCTTCCTGTAAGCGTCGGCTTCAAGTATAACAATTCCTGATCCTTTGTCGGGTGTGGCAAGTCGTATGGATTTGTCTGATTGGAGTTTTCTGAGTTCGTCTATGTGCTGTTTTGTGATGATTTGGCTGCCTTTGAATTCCTTCTTGTATTGTTCTAGTGTGCTTACTATCTCAGCTTTGAGTCCTTGTCCATTGAATGCATGTGGGGCGGTGTCTTTCGTTAAGTCATTGTAGAAATTTTCCGTTCCAGCCTGAATGTCAATAATGTCACGTTCACTTAGGTTTTTCTTGACTACGCAGAATTTTGCTCCTAAGGAGAGTAATTCTTTCTGGTGTTTTGACAAGATCACTTTTGAATAATTGTGAATAAAAGCGTCTGGGTTCGTAGGAAATTTTGATTGCGTAGGAAATTTGTCCAGGTCTCTCGTGAGGTCCTTGGTTTCTTTGTCCGCTGTTATTTTCATCAGTGTTTCTCTCTTCTTTGTGAAAGCGGTGTATTCGCCGTCGTTCAGTCTTGCAATTTGACAACCCAGAGATTGAATGATGCTCTCAGAATCTTGCAGTTTTGATTGGTTGTCCTCGATACCGTTGAGCAATAAGCGACTTATAAGTTTATTCGTCGGTTTTTGGTTATTTCTTCTGCATTGCTTGAGGAATCGTTTTGGCACAACATCTGATTCTAAACACGATTTGAAGAACTTAATTATTTCTAGAAGTTTGGCACACGTACAGTTGGCTGCAATATAAGTGTTTAGTTCCTTGCGGGTAAAAGGCTGACCCCGCTCTTTGATAATTTTTATGATGTCCATTCCTTTTTAATTTACACAGTTTATAGTTGAAAATATTGGGCCATCAGTAGATAGCCATTTATCTACGAAATAAAATGGCTTTTATCCACTTTGTTATTTGTGTTTTCCTATTTATAAGAATATATATATAAACAGTTAGATACTTATTGTTTGTTGTGGAGAACTATTAAAAGGTATGTATTAGGTTTTGCGAAACTAGTAACAAATTAGTTCAGTTGTGACCAGAAGGATAAACTCAAAGGCAGCATGAACGAAAGTATAATCTCATGCACATTCGTTTCATGCTTACTAGCGACTCATCAGTAGGAGCCGGTATAACGCCCTTTAACCATTATATATTTGGGTGAGGAATGTGACATAATAGGACGGTACAATCTCATAGACGAATGTGCAAACAAACAAAAGTGAAGCTAACATCATATAAAGTCTCGACAATGTGACTTCAACGCTTACTCACTCTATATAATACATACCGAGTCTGTAAAGGATAATAGCACTATGGATATTGTGTCAGCAACCGATACCAACATTATTGTACCGAAAAGGAACATGGTACTAACACTGTGGTTTCCGAGTCGGTACATGGCACCAACATGATGGATATCAATTTATGCTAAAGTTCATCGAAATTGAGAATTACAACTATTTCTGAGCACATGTTACTCCAGTTAATCCATACAATCTGGCCTTGACCGATATCAGTTATCACCTTTCGCGGTAATTATGACACCTTTCAATTAAATATATAACAGTTAGCTACTGTTTGTTGCTGATAATTAATATATCTGAATTTGTATATTTAGTCAGATATTTTAGTGAACCTTTGTCTTATTGCATGTGTTATCCAAATAATGTATATCCATTCATATGACTTTTGTGTGTGTTCACTCGAGAATTCTATGCAAAATTTTTTTTTAAATTTCCAACGATTTGAAATAAATATATAAATAATAATAATTATTATTATGTTAATAATATTTCAGCAGCACTCAGGAAATTATGCTCCGACCAAAAGTGTCCTGTACGATGCTGTTGAACACGACATCGGCTTCATTTCACGTCCACGACAATCTCGTCTTCGTCGAAGTTTTAACGTGAAAAATAACGCGAAATCAAACAGCAAAGTCGCAATTGCACAAACCACGGGGCCTGAGAACAACGCAAACAATAGCACTATTTACTCATCATCGCAGCAAGCAAGCGGTTACAACACAATCGATAGAAACAGGCAACAAGGCACACCAAAAGGAGATACACGTTTGGTAAGAGCAAGGTCGGTGGCTTTGGGCGAGAGTCGGCAGCCAACTGTTCAATTCATGCTGAACTTCTTTAATAGCACAACTGTCAAGTCTGCTCATCAACGCCTACATTTATGCCCATTACTGTAATGGTATTGCATAATTTCACGCGCAGTTGTGGTCTTTTCTAAAAGTTATTTTCAACTTCTTTAATAGACAACTGTCAAGTCTGCTCATCAACTAATTTATGCCCATTACTGTAATGGTATTGCATAATTTCACGCGCAGGCGGTCTAGATTCTACTTGAACGATCAAAACATTTCTGTGCCTGTTAACAATTTGTTATAATAAAATGAATAAATAACACGAAAAGGTATATATATATATATATATATATATATATATATATATATATATATATATTCATTGTAACCTTCCTGTGTGCAAAAACAAAAGGAAATTTTGTCAGATATAAGAAATATTTCTTTCGCATGTTTTTCTCAAATATCTACTAAATGAATATTAGTTCTTTTCCAATATATATATATATATATATATATATATATATATATATATATATATAAATATGCGTTGTCGATCAACTTACGTAGGCCGATCGACCAGACTGTTAATTACTGGAATGAAAGACCATTGCAACTTGAACACCTGTTTTAAATCAAATGGTGAATACACGTCTGCTATTGCGCAACACATCATCGAAGCATCGCACGTATGTTCTCCAGACGTAGCATTCAAAGTAATTACTAAATGCAAAAACAAAAGGGAGCTAGCCACATACGAAGCCATATGGATAAACAAATTGTAGCCGGATTTATGTAAGCAGAAGAAGCACGTACAAGCATTGAGTTTGAACTGGATGTGACGCACGCAATTTGATTGGTTTCTATTTTTCACACTCGCTTTGTTCACATATTTCTATCTTGTTTTTGCTTTCCAATTTATATTTAAAGATATGTTCATGAGTAGATATTTGAGAAGACCATGAGAAAGAAAATTTTTTTATATCTGATAAAATTTCTTTTTGTTTTTGCACATAAGAAGGGTACAATGAATTTTATTAAAGCTCGCATTTCAAA